>OX333081.1:4054346-4219346 GCA_946863875.1 Alloplasta piceator | reverse complement strand
TCCCCCCCCCCCCCTCTCTCTCTCTCTCTCTCTCCCTCTCTCTCTCTCTCTCTCTCTCTCTCTCTCTCTTTTTCAGGCGCTGCTTTGAACGCTCCTTCGCTCATAATTGCTCTCTCTATTCCCCAAAATTGCCTCGTGCCTTTTACAAGGGTGTTTACTTTTCGAAATAGGCGAAGGCTACTCTATCCATCCCTCTCTTTACTTATGCTGGTTATACGCAGACAGTGATCTGTCCCATTAGTTCAATTACCTTCTTGAATTTCATCTTCTCTATAATATTGACGAATATGCCAAAATTATTGGTAAATGATCTATGGATCATTTTGTCAATGATCCATGGATCATGTTGTCAAGGATCTATGGATCATGTTGTCAAGGATCCATGGGTAATTTTGTCAAGGATCTATGGATCATGTTGTCAAGGATCTATGGATAATTTTGTCGAGGATCTATGGATCACTTTGTTGTGGATCTATGGATCATTTTGTCGAGGATTTGTGGATCATTTTGTCAATGTTCTAGGGATCATTTTGTCAAGGACCTAAGGATAATTTTGACAAAAATCTATAGATAATTTATTTAAGGATCTATGGATCATGTTGTCAAGGATCCATAGGTAATTTTGTTAATGATTTATGGATCATCTTGTCGACGATCCATGGATCATTTTGTTATGAATATATGGATCGTTTTGTTGTGGATATATGGATCGTTTTGTTGTGAATCTATGAATCATTTTGTCAAGGATCTATGGATCAATTGGTCAATGTTCTAGGGATCATTTTGTCAAGGATCTATAGATAATTTCGTTAAGGATCCATGGATCATCTTGTTAATGATCTATGGATAATCTTGTCTAGGACCTATTGATCGTTTTGTTATGGATCTATGGATTATTTTGTCGAGGATCTATGGATCATTTCGTCAAGGATCGATGGATCATTTTATGAACGATATATGGATTATTTTGTCAAGGAACTGTAGATCATTTTATCAAGGATTCATGATTTATCCAAGCCTGTGGATCATTTTACACAAGATCTATTAACCAATTTGTAAACGATAAAAAGATCTATGGATCTTTTCGTAGAATTATTTTCTCCTCCTCGAAACTGGAAACAAAAATATTTTTATTATTCGCCAGTGCCCATTTTACAAACGTCAAATACAACTATTCAAGGGGAAACTGGTACGAGAAGAAAAAGATCGTGGTCCAGGGCTGTTTTTAGTTCACTCCAACGAAAGGGCCTCGAGAGAAGATTCTCGTTACAAAAATACATCACAAAACCCGACAGACGACAATTGGCAGCGACTCTCGGATTAACCGATGCACAGGTGAATAATTAATTCATTAAATATCTTTTTAATTAAAAAAAATATATGTAAAACACTTTGATTTTGCTTCCTCATAAAGGAAGCTTTGTTTTCGTGACTTTTTTCGCAATTTTTATGCCAATGTGTTCAAAATGTCCCAAAATATCGAGAAATCATATTCGTAAAAAATATCCGGATGCATTTGTGTGTGTGTGAGCGTGTGTGTGTGTGTCCTGAGCTTCTGATGTAAATAATTAATAATTCGAGGACGCTTCGAGATATCGAGCTGAAATTTGGCACACTTGTTCAGCATGAATTGCCCTTCATTATGAATTTTTTTTTGTTTCAATTCTAACGGGTGTTCAGATTTTATCGACTTTTTTCTTTTTTGCCAAAATGGCGTAAACGCCCTAACTTCGGCAATTTTCGAGTTATTGCACTCAAACTTTGTACAGGATTAGTAGCTATTAAGGTTATTTGGTATTGAATTTGAGAATAATCGATCGAAATATTAAATTTTTATTAAATTTTGAATTTTTCAAAAAATAGCGTAAACGCTCTTACACCATTTTCAAGATATTGCAGTGAAACTTTGTAAGGTATTAGTATAGCTGTCAAGATTGTTCGCTATTGAATTTGGCGAAAATCCATCGAGAAATCAAAATTTTATGAAATTTTTAATTTTTCGAAATATAGCGTAAACGCTCTAGCTTGTGCAATTTTGGAGATATTGCACTGAAACTTTGCACAGAGCTAATATAGCTATCGAGGATGTTCGTTATTAAATTTGCCGAAAATCGATCGAATGATTAAAATTTTATCGAATTTTTTTTTTTTTTTTTAAATAGTGTACTCTAACTTCGGCTATTTGCGAGATATTGTATATTGCAAATTTGATCGCCATACTTTGTGATAAAGGAAACTGTGTGAACTATGAATAAAGATGAGGATCCAATGTGCAAATGTCCAATTTGCAGGGTTTTTTTCAACTTTTTTGAGATTCATATTTGTGACTAATTCCAATTTTTTTTTGCTCGATAGGTCAAAGTGTGGTTTCAAAATCGGCGAATGAAGTGGCGACACACGAAGGAGGGCGATAATCCAGGATCGACGGGTCCTGATTCGACCCAACAGGAATCGCCACGGAAAATATCGAAGGAAATTGACAGAGAAATTGTTCAAGACGAGGATGACGAGGAGATCGAAGTTGATGTGTGACGATTTTTTTAAATATTTTTTTAATAATAATAATAATAATAATAATAATAATAATAATAAAAAGAAACCTACGAATTAATTTGCAGTGTAAAATTTCGTTGTAAATATAAATTGATATATTTAAATACCCTGAAATATCGCTGTTCTGACGTTGGAAGAACTTTTGGTAAGAATTAAAAAAAAAAATAATAATAAAATATCACAAGGTCGTTCATTATTCGAGCGACGAGAAGTTGCCAAAGTTTTTATCGATCACATTTTTTTTCGCGCTCCAAAGTTTCTTATCGCTGACTTCGAGATTTACAGTCGGGAAGAGTTGGAGATTTTTCTTTTTTCAAATCGTAGTAACAGCTGAGATGCAGGTCGAGAAATTCATCGTGAACACAAAAGAGCATCATGCAGACGTACAAACTGACCACAAAGATTTGTCTCGTCGTTTCCCTGGTAGGTTTAATTGTCAAGATAATTCGTTATCAATAACGATATTCGATAATTTTTGAATTCATTAATATTATATTATTATGTATGGGGCGTTCCATCCCAAATCGGACAGTTTGAATTTTTTTTTTGGAGGACCCTATTCTATAGCACATTTTTATTTTCCACATGATATTTTTTACACAAAAGTTTCTACACATTATTCTACAAATTATTTTACACAAGAGAAATGGCAAGGAATATTATTCTACACAAGAGCAGTGGCAAGGAATATTATTCTACACAAAATTATTCTACACGGGGACTCTATTCTACACATTTTTATTTTACACATGACATTTTCTACACTAAAGTTTCCACACAAGAGAAGCGACAAGAAATATTATTCTAGGCTAGAGAAGTTGCAAGGAATATTATTCTACACAAAATTGTGTAGAATAATAATGTGTAGAATAATAATGTGCAGAATAATAACGTGTAGAAAAATAATGTGTAGAATAATATACGTAAGAAATTTTTTTCAGCACTATCCGCCTGTGTAGAATAACCCGATGTCGAATAATATTCCTTGCCACTTCTCTTGTGTAGAATAATATTCCTTGCAACTTCTCTTGTGTAGAATAATATTTCTCGTCACTTCGCTTGTGTAGAATAATTTGTGTAGAAACTTTTGTGTAGAAAATGTCATGTGCAGAATAAAAATGTGTAGAATTTTCTCAAATTTGAAAATAATTTTTTTTTTCTATAAATTATTATGAATACCAATTTTTGTGACTTTATAGTATTTTTTAAAAATCATTTTGAACTAACTTCGACACTTTTTTATTGTTAACAGGTTTTTAAAATCAATAATTAATCGTCAAGTTTCCTTATGAACAATAATAACAACAGTTCAAAAATTGTATGACTGGGCATCAAACCCAAATAGTTTACCTAATATTGTTCATAAACAGACTTAACGATTAGTTATTAATTTTAAGAACCTGTTAACAATGAAAAAGTGTCTAAATAAATTCTAAATAACGAAAAAAGACTAAACCGCAATAAAAAATGATATTCATAATAATTTACAGAAAAGAAAAAAAAATTTCAATTTTTAAAAATCGAAAAAAAAGTAATTATGGAGGGTCCACAATCAGACTGGCCTTAAAAGTTGTTGAATAGATAGAAGTATAAAATAAAGTGCTCAAAAAAATCAAAATATGCACTCACTCTTAAAAACATCGTTCAAAGTTTAAAACCCAAAAAACTTATTCAAAAACACGTCGAATTTGTTTTTCGTATTTTTTTTCTGAAAAGGCCATAAAGAATAAAAAAAAATTGAATAGAAAAGCACTTAATATGGACCATTATTAAAGAAGTTATGAACAAAAAACCGAAAAAGAGCGTTTTTAAAAAAAAATTAATATTTTGCGAACGGGTAATCAAAATGTCTCCAAATTAACTAAAAAATATAAAAAATTTGAGGAAAAAAAAAAATTCAAACTGTCCGATTTGGGACGGAACGCCCCATGTATTATACATATATTAATATATTATAATATTATGTTATATTATTAAATAATATTGTTTTATATTTCTGATTGTTAAAAAATATCGCATTCGAAGTAAGATAATTGGAAATCCAAATAATTTGTGATTTATCCCCATTTTTCATTTCTCATTTTCCCTGTAAAAAAATTTTCTTATCGAAGAATTTTTTTTGACTTCGACTCACAATAATGAATAAGTTTTTATGCAGATTTCACTTGTCGTGAAATTTCTTTACTCTTACTTTCGACAAAGTGCGATCAATATAATCGATCATTTGAAAAGAGTTTACGAATTAAATTCCTTTCAGCAATATGTAAATTAGAACATGATTACACAATTAAAAAAAAATAGGAAATAAAATACATAATTATTTAATATTTATAAAAAATATTGATGAATATATTTCTGGAATCCTTGAAATTTTTATACTCTCAAAAGACTTTTTTTTTTTTTAAGAAATAAAATAATTAGATTTATAATTATCGCGTGTAAATAATTCTCGCAAGTTTCGATGAATCAAAGATAATTAATAATAATTATAATTATTTAATATTTATAAAAAATATTGATGAAAATATTTCTTAAATCTTTGAAATTTTTATAGTGCCAAATTTTTATTTTTTATTTTTAAAAATTCAGCATCGAGATACGAGAATATATGATACTAATATATTTCTTCAATCCTTGCAACTTTTATACTCAAAAATTTTTGTTTTTTAATTTCTAAAAATTCAGCATTGAGAGACGAGAAGTTGGCCGCGACGAGATCCTCCCTTGTTTCCTATTTTCCCACCCGTCAAAATAGCGTGAAAAATCTCGTTGAAAAATATTCGCTATCGTCAAAGATTTTGCGGTGAACGAGAATTGACCAGGGAAAATAATAATGTACAGTATTTGGACGCGATGGGGATGGAGAGGGAGGAGAATAATTGGGAAATTTGATTATCGTTGTCTCACGAAATCGACCGAACCTCTTCGAGCTCTGGAGCCCAAACAGAAGCATCTGGAATTCGTCAACGACGATTTAATACGTGAGTTAATTGAAAATAATTGCAAGACAAAACTTGATAATTGATTATTTAAAAAAACAATATAGGTTTCATTTAAAAATTATATTTTTAGCTGATTCGGAGAGCCAAACTCGCGCATCAACGTTATTGCCAATCGAGTCAAAGAGAAAGGAAACGAAGCAGCAACTTTTTGAAATTTCCGAAAGAAAACAGAGCCTGATGAGAACGAGAGTGGACAAGAGTCCAGTTGGATTCGAGGATATTCCGGGTCCAGCTGTGCTCAAGATTTTGGAAAAATATTGGAAATACGTGCCCATCATTGGTACGCAAGTGATCTGGAGTCTACTTGGCAACAATTTTACTCTGGGTACGACGATTTCGTCGAAGTCCCAATTTTAATGTCCCAATTTAATGTCCCAATTTTAATGTCCCAATTTATTTATGCAAATAATTAATAACTCGAGAACGCTTCGAGATAACGAGCTGAAATTTGGCACACTTTTGAACACATTCAAAATAATGATCGAGGTTGTTCGCTATTGAATTTCGCAAGAATCCAATTTGGCAGGAAACAAATTTGAAAGAATTTGGCAAATTTGCACATTGATTGCAGGGTTTTTTAAAACTTTTCTTTCTCATTCGATAATCGTCTTTAATCAAATTTATATTTAATTATCTGGGAATCATATCGTTATTCATAGTTAATTATTGATTATTATTCATTTATTTATTATTCAATTTAAGTTATTTTTTTATATTAAAGTTAAAGATAAAGTTATTAATAAATAAATTAGAGTTAATTTATTCATTATAAATTATAGTTAATTATCGTTAATCGATCTGGGAAAAAATTACTATAGTTTAATTATCTTTAAAGAGGAAGATGCAAAAAAAAATTATTTTTTTGTGATTTTCTATTGTTTTTTAATTTCCAAGGTCGTCTGACCTGGAACAGAAACATAACGCCATTGAAATATCTCTTCAACGAGTACGGTCCAATTGTGAGGATAAACGGACCGATAATCGGTGACATCGTAATGATTCATCGACCCGAGCATGTAGCTCAGGTTTTTAAGCAGGAAGGCGATAATCCGATTCGCAGTGGCATCGATGTGCTTCAGCATTATCGTTTGAATTATCGGAAGAATCGATTGCCTGGTCCCTTTTCCATGTGAGTATAACAAAAAAAAGAGAATTAGAATAAAAAAAAACCGTCCAGAGGCTTCACCGAGTTAAATTTGAGCTGAGAAAAATGAAAATTTTCTGAAAAAATGATCTATGGATCATTTTGTCAATGATCTATAGATCATTTTGCCAAGGATCTTCGAATAATTTTGTCAAGGATCTATGTATCATTTTGTCGTGGATCTATAGATTATTTTGTCAAGGATCTATGAATCATCTTGTCAAGGATCTATGGATCATTATGTCAAGGATCCATCGATCATTTGGTAAAGGGTAAATTGATAATTTCGTCAAGGATCTATGAATCGTTTGGTCAATGATCTATGAATCATTTTGTCAAGGATCTATGAATCATTTGGTCAATGATCTATGGATCATTTTGTCAAATATTTATGAATGATTTTGATTTTAATTTTCTTTAAATGAGCTAAAGAGGGAAGATTCTTCCAATCAATCTTCGATCTTCGCTCTTCGGTCTTCGATCTGATTTGATTTACGATTTGACTTAATTTTCATTTACGATCAAGGGAAGGTAACGATTGGCTTGAGACTCGAACGAGACTCGAAAAACCTTTCGCCGAACAAATATCGCGTTATTTGACGCGTCTGGACGAAACCTGCGACGAGTTCGTTCAGAAAATTCGACGGATTCGTAATCGTCAGGACGAAGTAAGATGCATGTCCCATTACAAATAAAAAAAAGGAATGTGTAATGGATGCATATGCCATTAAAAATAAAAAAGTAATATGTAATGGATGCGTGTTCCATTACAAAAAAAAAAGTAATGTGTAATGTAGGCATTTTCCATTACAAATTACAAAAGTAATGTGTAATGGATGGGTGTTCCATTACAAATAAAAAAGTAATGCGTAATGTATGCATTTCCTATTACAAATAAAAAAAGTAATGTGTAATGGATGCATGTGCCATTACAAATAAAAAAGTAATATCTAACGGATGCGTGTTCCATTAAAAAAAAAAAGTAATGTGTAATATAGGCATGTTCCATTACAAATTACAAAAGTAATGTGTAATGTATGCATATTCCATTACAAATGAAAATAGTAGTGTGTAATGGATGCGTGTTCCATTACACATAAAAAAAGTAATGTGTAATATATGTACGTTCTATTACAAGTTACAATTTTTTTTAAAAGGCACATGCATCCATTACACATTACTTTTTTTTATTTGTAATGGTACACCTATCCATTTTACATTATGCAGTGTAATGGGTAATAAATACAGTAATGCATTATTTGCGACTTCAGTTACGATGAGAATTTGAGTATTTATCAATCCCAATAAAATTCAGTAAAATGAGAAGAGGTACCAAACTTTTGGAAGGGACGGTACGGACTCAACATCCTTAAGGGTGGCACATTTTTTTTTAGGTTCTTATTATCGAGTTACATGCCACTTTTTGCATTTTTGACCCATTTTTTGCTGCAAAAATTCAAAAAGTGGCCTGCAACTTTGTGATGAGGAAAAAAAAAATTATGCCGCACTTAAGACGTCCGGAAAAGAACCAATTAACTTGTTTCGTTTCATCTGTAAATTGGAAGATGCCGGAAAAATTTGACGAGGAATTTTCACGCTGGGGAATGGAGTGTTTCGCAATTTTCATCTTCAACAAGAGATTGGGTTTCATCGATAACGAAGGATCAAGATCCAGTGACGAAACAGCGAGGATCGTCGATGCAGTGAAGCAGGCGCATAATTATCTGAGCAAGTGTGAAACGGGTTTTCAAGTATGGCGATTTTTCCAGACTCCCTATTCGAGAAAGCTCTTTGAGTCTTGCGACGTTATCGATGGGTTAGTTTTCATTTTGAAAAAAAAAATTTTGTCGAACGCAGAGATTGAAAAAAATTACAATAAAAAAATAAAATAATAAATAATAAAATAAAAATGAAAACATTTAATGAAAAATCGATTACTGGTAAAATTAATGATTGAAGAAAATTGGGTAATTGTGGCGTTTTTTTATACCAAAACATTGTAGTCTCATTGGAAAGCACATTCGTCAGGCTCAAAATCATTTGAGAGCAAAGTCTTCAGGAAAAAATGAAATTTCCGATTTTGACGTCGACGAGAGTTCGCCAATAATTGAGAAACTTTTGACGAATCAGCGAATGCATCCTGATGACGTTTCAGCATTGCTGATGGACATGATAATCCTCGGAGTTCAGGCTGTAAATAGACTGAAATTAATTAATTAATTAATTAAAAGTAATTAATTAAATAATTTAGTCGAATTTAATTAATTAATTAATTACTAATTAAATTGGAGGGAATTAATAAATTATACACTCCAAATTTAAATATAATAGTGAAATTTTTTATTTATATTTACGTTTTTCTTTCACAGACTGTCAATAGTCAGGCTTTTCTTCTGTACTTTTTGGCGAAGAATCCGCGAATTCAGAGGAAACTTTACGAGGAAATTTCCACGATTACAGAAAGGAATTCCTCGCTCAACGAGGAAATTCTCGAGCAAATGACTTACCTCAAGGCCTGTCTCCGCGAATGTCTCAGATTACGTCCGGCTTTTCCATACATCAGCAGAATATTGCCGAATACGATAAATCTTCATGGCTACACTATTCCCAAGGGAGTGAGTATTTTTTTTTGAGGGATTTTGATAAATTTGCAAAATTTTCAGAATTTTATTTGGATCCTGGAATTGACCTGGAATATCCAATTAATTATAAACACCCCTGAAATTAATTAATTAATAAAAACGTTAATATTTATAGAATTATAAATATTTTTATTCAATGAATATTAATGATCTTATATTAATATTTTATTATAATACAAATATTGATATAAATTATTATATAAAACATTATATTCATATTTTATTATAGTAGAAATATTAATGTAAAATCATTAATATTGAATTAGTAAAAAGATTAATGGATATAGTAATCAATTTTTTTTAATTTTTGGTCAATTTTTCTTTATTTGAATACTTGCCTAAAACATAACTTTTAAAAGAAAGTTTCATTACCAACCTTTTAATGAAATGTAAAATTGAAAATATTTTTTAAGATATTATGAAAATACATCGTTAGAAAAACTAACAAATAAATTCAATACGCTGATTAATGTTGGTTAAGTTTAATTGAGTTTTTCAAAAGTTATACTCTTTTTATTTATCCGCAATATATTTCTCCCAATTTTTGAATAAATTTCAACGACAATAAAATAAAAGTCAATCGCTATCTTTAGTTTCGCCTCCACATTATTAACAATTATTGAATGGTGAATAAGAAATGATTTTTTATCGTTATGATCGATTACTATTTTTCTTCCTCGTTCTGAAATATGGCTTTGTTTTCAGCTACTGGCATTAATTTATTCAGTAATTTCGACAATGCAAACATTTATTTAGGTTTTCATCATAAACAGTCATTGCAATAACACAGTCTCTCATTTTTTTACTAGTATTGAGGCGTGTGCGAATATTCGAATTTACGAATTATTTGAGACGAATTGAATAATTCGAAATATTCGAATTATTCGATTCGAAATAAATAACTAAATATATAAATGAATGAATGAATAACTAAATAAATAAATGAATGAATAAGTAAATAAATAAATTAATTAATAATTCAATCACCAAATAAATCAACAAATAAATAAATTTATAAATAAAAATATTAATATAAGATCATTAATATTTGATCAGTAAAAAGATTAATGGATAGAGTAATCAGTTTCTTTAAATTCTTGGTCAATTTTTCTTTCTCTGTTTTAAGACTTGCCTCATAATGGCGAACGAGATATCGTCGCGGCGTGAGGAAAATTTCGACGATCCAGATAAATTTCTTCCCGAGAGATGGCTCAATGAAAATTCGTACGACGACACGTGGCAAAAATTCAGCTGTCTTCCATTCGGTCACGGTGTGCGTTCCTGTCTAGGAAAAAACATGGCGGAGAAAAAAATAATGCTTCTCACAGCCAAGGTAATGAACAAAATAGATTCAACGACCCTCAAACAATCGTTCATTTTATTTTCATTATTAAAAAAAAAAAAAAAAAAAAAATTATTTCACGCTTGCTTTATGCACATTTGGTCGGTGACCCTTTTCTCTCTCACAGCTGATCCGTGAATTTCGTATCGAGTACGATTACGCGGAAATAGGGAGCAAAAATTTGATGGTAAACGTACCGAACAGGCCTCTGAAATTTCGCTTCGTCGACAGAAACGATAATTTATAATTATCGTTAAATCCAATATCGATAAGTCGAATTAGCAATAATTCAATAAATTAATTATATTAATAATTATTAATAATAATTATAAATCATTATTCTATATTAATAATTATTATATATTATTAATAATATGTTAATTATTTCTTCAACAATGTTCTTTTTTTTTTGTTTTTTTTTCAACAACTTAAAAATATTACGGTTGTTATCGCTGTTGTTTCTTTATCAGTATAAAAAAAATGTCCTAAACGTATCTGTCGACGATGGCTTTCAACGTCATGAAGAAGGACAAAACTTTGATCGAGTACTGAAAAAAAAATAAACATTGCATATTGCATGATTCAAATGTTCATTTGATGTTTGAAAAAAATGTTATTCTTTATTTTTTCATTGACTTATAAAAATTTGTGTACCTTGGCGAAAAAACTTAACGAGAGGACGAGATTTCTACCCCACAATGTCACGACCAAAGTTCGCCGACATCTTTGAATAACGATGGACATGCTCAATCGAATTCTGCCGAGGTCCAAAGCTCTCACGATCGCCGGTGATTCGTAAATCGCCCACGAGAGTTTCGAGGCCTTGGAATTGATTTTATTATTGCAATTACAATTGCAAATAAAGAAAAAAAAAATAAGAGAAATTTTAAGAATGTTGTCTCCAACTGTAACAGGACACAACTCACCATTTCCGTGAGATCGTCACCGGCGCAAGCGCAACCAAAAATTCTCATGCTTGCCACGCAAACGACGCCCAAGAATTGGAACAGAATCACCCACGTTCTTTCCTGAAAAAAAAATATTTATTCATTATTTATTATTATATATATTTGTTCATTACAGGGTGTCACATAAGCAATGGAATAGCTGAATATTTCCTAAGCTAAGATACTTTTCCAAAAGGTCAGGAGTAATTCAATGGCGACCTTAATTTTGACCTTAGCAATTACCTTCAAGATTATTTCAAGGTCAACTTTTTTTTCAAATAGAAACCCCCTTTTTTGACATCGGCAATCGAAAGAGCCGAAAATTTCCGTTCAAATATGTACTTAGGTCATGGGTACATTTTGACCTTGAAGGTCATCTAAACTTGAACTTTAGCAAGGTGTAGATACCTCTGAGAATTGAAGCTTTTCACATTCTTTTGCAAGGACGAAATTTATTAATTTTAACAAAGCGCATTTAGTAGTGACCTTGAAGATGACCTTCAAGGTAATTCCAAGGTGAATTTTTTAAAAAATAGAAGCCTCTATTTCTGAGTTCTTAAATCAAACTTATTCCGAAAAAATTGATTGATTTTTTTCGAATCTTTTAATGTAAATGTAAAACTGTTAGTTATATTGATTTCCGAACTCAAAAATAGAAGTTTCCATTAAAAAAAAGTTGACCTCAACATTACCTTGAAGGTCAGCGTCAAGGTCACTACTAAATGCGCTTTGTTGAAATTAATAACTTAGATTCTTACAAAAGAATGTGAAAAGCTTTAATTCCCAGAGCTATCCACACCTTGTTTAAGTTCAATTGACTTTAGAGGACCTTCAAGGTCAAAATGTACCTATGAACTAAGTACATGTTTGAACATGAAATTTTCCGCTCTTTCGATTTCCAATATCAAAAAAGGGGGTTCCCATTTGAACAAAAAGTTGACCTTGAAATAATCTTGAAGGTAATCGTCAAGGTCAAAATTAACGTCACCCTTGAATTCCTCGTCAAAAGTTACTACAAGAATGACCTTGACCTTTTGGAAAAATCTCTCAGCTGAGGAAATATTCAGCCATCCCGTTACTTATATGACACTCTGTTCAGTTATTTATATATGATTATTATTTATTTACTATTCATTTATTAAATTAATTATAATTAATTTAAATATTGAATAGTAAGCTCACGTAAGCCAGCTGAATTCCAGCGGTAAGTATGACCATGGAAACGGCAGCGAAAGTCTTCAGGACAACAAGATCAATGGCAAAATTGGTCTCCCGGACAAAACTGTAGAAAAAAAGAAGTCGATTCCCATTGCCGCGAATTATTCCGTCGAAATCTCTACCGGTTGCGACTTCATTTGACGAACAGGCGGGAACAACTGTACCGAATAATCGTGTCTATCGTGAGAAAACTCTACCGGTCAAAGGTAAACATCTGTATCGCGTTATCTTACAGTTTGTTCATCATCCGGTAGAGTTGTTAAAGGTAGAGATGTACTGATGTAGCTTGATTCTGGGGGGGAATTGTTTCGATAAAATCTCTACCGTTTGCAACTTGATTTCACGAACAAGCGGGAACAACGGTACCGTATAATCGTGTCCATCGTGAGAAAACTCTACCGGTCGAAAGTTAACATCCGTACCGTGTTCTTCCAACGGTTCGTATGTCATCAGGTAGAGTTGTGATTCCGGAGGGTCGTCCACGGAGAGTTATTCGGTAGAGATGTCTCAGGGCGAGACTATTCACGAGCGCTTATGTCCGGTAGAGTTGTCTCAAGGTTGGTTTGTTATCCGGTACAGTTGTTCTCGTTTTCCGGTAGATTTGTCTCTTTACTTTTGGTAGAGTCGTTGAAGGTAGAGATGTACCGGTGAAGCTTGATTCTGGGGATGATTTTTATCGTCGGTAAAGTAGCGACCGGTAGAGATGTATGATTTTTTTTTTCATAGATGGGCAAAAATACCGTATCAATTCAATGTGAGTTTTGACGCATTCTCGGAGCTCCGTGCTTTTCTCGACTTTGCGCATCGCCGTGCCAAGAATCTCGAGCCTCACCGACGAATACAAGAGCAACAATACTATCATGAAATCACCGGAAACGAGACCGAATGCCGTCATTATCGTTGTATACTGTATCACGTTAACGAATACACGATTTCTCGGTATCTCGATGGAAAATGGATACCATCCGTCAAAGGGAAATTTTTGATTGAGAAAAAATGGACCACAAGCGAACGACATGATCGTCGCAATTACGGATGTCGTCACGAAAATATGATAAAAAAGGTAACGTCTCATGTACTTTCGACAGATTTCCTTCTCCACTTCTCCCGCTTTTTCCAGGTAATTAATTACTTGCTCGAGCAGAAACTGTGAAAAAAATGGCCTAATTTATCACTCACACTATTTCTCATCAAAAAAGATTCATTTTCCGATGGGTTTTTTTTTGGACTTTTGAAATATTTTCATCTCTCCCAAATTTTTCATGAAATAACGAATCTTTCTCTATGACGAAAAGGCTGTAATGTTTCTTCGTCATACAAATTACGGATTAGCAATAAAATGTAATAAGGATTGACTTTGAATAATTTATAGAAGGATTTTTTAAATCTCAGGATTGGAAAGGCAAAAAAATACAAAAGAATTTTAAAAAGAAAGGTTTCAACAATTTACCACTGTTAATGAATAATCGCAGATTTTTGAAATAAAAATGGAAAATTGAATTTTTCAGAATTTATTTCAAACATTCGCCATTTTTTTAAATCGATTTTTCATTAACGGTGGTAAATTGTTGTGTAAGAAACCTTCTTCTTCAAAATGCTTTTTTATTTTTTTATTTCACACTTGCCTTACTTTCCGAAAAAAATACAGACAAATTTTAATATATCAAAATCTATGAAATGTTTCACTTTTTCGAGAAAAATCATCTTTTTCTCGAAGTTCGACATTTCTATTTTTTTTCACTCAAAAAATTCTTTGATCACTTCCGGAAAAAATGCCGTTCAACGTGGAGCGGGCCGACATTTCGTTCTATTTTTTTTTCACTTTTTCAAAAAAAAATTCAATTTTTTTTCGAGAATTACCACTTTTATGTTTTTTTCTTCTCAATTTTTCAAACTCTGAGGTCCTTTATAAATCCTCAAAAATTTCCAGAATGGTATTTTGTGAAATAAGCCCCCGGTACATTTGTTTTTTTTTTTTTCATTTTCGACATTTTTTTCGGAATTGATCAAAGTATTTTTTGAGTGAAAAATAAAAATTGAAAATAGCTAACTTTGAAAAAAAGATGATTTTTCTCGAAAAAGTGAAAAATTGCATAGATTTCAATATGTTAAATTTTTTTTATATTTTTTTTTCGAAAAGTACATTTAAAGACGAAAATTTTGAAAAAAACGTCTCAATTAGTCAATTTTTGAACAAGTTATTTGAAAAACAAGTGTTATTTTGGGTTGGGTGAAAAAATTTTAAAATTTCCCAAAAAATGTTTTCAATGGGGTAGAAAAGGAAAACAAAATGTCAGCCATTATCGAAAGGGATCGAGCTTAAAAGCGGTTGATTTGACATGGAATGCCCCCTATATATTCAAAAAAATTCACAAAGAAGAAAAAAGAAAAGTAGTCCCGGGGTCATTTTGACCCCGTGCGACGAGGGAAGGTTAAAGTAGACCATTACTTTCATTAAAAAATAATAAAAAATTGTTATACTTGCCTGAAAGCGTGGCCATTGGAGTCTCATGAAGATTACTTGAAAGACCGAATCCGCGAGGATACAGAGAACCGAGAACGAACGACCGTTACTGAGAGACTCGGAGGAATCGTCGGAGCGAAATATCTTCAGACTCATCATTGTCATGCACGTTACATTCATCAACATAACGATGTACCAGAAACAAGTGTCGACGGTGAATTTGAAAATCGCGCCAGTTTGTTCGGGAGGCCAAGTCAGAGTGAGTCGGCCGAATATTTGCAAAAATCGAACGTAACGCTGCGGATCCATCCGAGTCGAACGCGAGCCGAGCTCGGAGTGACGTTGAGAAAAAGTTAACTCCTGTGTTCACGACCTTCACGATATTTTATTCAATTTCTCATCATTCATTCAATGCCCCTAATTTATTCTTACCTCCAACCTTCCGTGAATCAGCTTCGCTGACATCAATGATTAACTTGGCAGGAAAGTAAAGCTCGATTCCGACGCGCAAAGGGACAAAAGTGACCCAGGCTTGATCGGGGCTTCATTCGCCGGACATTAGACCACATTATCTCGGCCCTTTGGATAATGAGTCGGGGATCCTTAATATCTGTTTAACGTCAATATAATCGATGTCGAAGGGACAATAATGGCGGCTTGGCGTGTCGATACGATCCTCGATTAATATTAGTTTTGGTCAAAGGTCAATTCAGGGTCATCTCGTAAGTTGGCCTTAGAATGGAGCAGTACAATGTCATTCACTCCCGACATTTGCGATTGTCAAATTTTGTCTTTATTGGCAGAGAAGATTTTTCATCGTTGAACAGAATCTTTTTTAACTTTCAGCTAATTCTGAAACAGTCTGTTTTGATCTAAAAATAGAGGAAAAAAAATGGCGACCGGATGTTTGAAAAAAAGGCGAGACTTTTGTAAACGGAGCGAACAATTCATTTTTCTTCGTTTGACATAACGACGACACGCAGCGTGGTAATGTAGGAGAAAAATGCCGATAGAAACTGTGCAAAAATCAGCAGTTGGTGGCAATTAATTGTCATTGAACGATAATTGAAAAAAGCGAAGGTTCTTTTGATGGGTACTAAAAAGTATAAAAAATTCTAGGAAATAAAAAGAAAAAGTTTTTCAAACTGTTCGATTTGGGATGGAACGCCCCATATAATTTAATAAGGCTGACACAAAAGTACCCTTTTTGTATCTTTTTATTTAAAAAAATTGGATTAAAATAAAATGAATCCTATTTTAAAGTATCTTTTGGTTAATCCTTTGCATCTCCGAAATTTCCAAAATATAATTTCAACAGAAATATTTTTCGATACATTGATTTCGTGGCGATTATTTATTTTTTTTCTTACCTGTTTTATACATTTTTTTCCTTCATTGTATTTTGTATTTATTTTTAATTATTCTTTTTTTAAATTATATAGTTTCCAGTGGTACGGCGCACGTTTTTCAAGTTATTAAGGGGCAACGCGCAGTCAGGAGGCCGAAAAAAGCTATTTTTCAAGAATTTTTTTCTGGAAAGATACTTTAATTTGTTGATGTCAAAATTTATATTCATATTTTTGTGACCTTTAAATTTATTTTAAAATTTTTCATTTTAACTCGTAAGATCACACCTGCTTAGAATGACATTAATAGTCACACTGGGTCAATTTGATCCGAGCCAACTTTGAGCAATTACTGAAACAAAACGACGCGTTATATTTCCATATAAAAATTCAGAGGCATAATTTGAACGTTGAAAAATATGCTTTCGTCGATGAAACTGTGAATTTTTCATTTTCAAGTACTGAAAAAAAACCTGAAAAAAGTAAGAAAAGTAAGTCTAGAAAAATACGGTTTTCTACTTAAAAATTCATAACTTTTTCAATTTTCAATATTTTTTCGTAAAAGTTTGGCAAATATATGCACATTACGAACAAGAAATTGAAAAAAATCATTTTTTTTTTAAAATCCTAACGGCGTATAACCCCTAAATTTTTCTCCCATTCTTCAATCTTCATTCGTCGAATGTGATGAAAATCAAGAATAAAAAAGAAAATGAACAAAAAATCCGTATCTAGATAATGAAAGAAGAAAAATAAATGGCCCTTGGAAGATTTTCTTTGAACTTCCAGGAAATTACAATGTTGAGCAGTTTTAATTCACTCAAAAATCTTGTTAAATGCAACTTCATTTTCTTTTTTAAACCGTACCCAAAAAAATTCGGAAGGTACAAAAAGGTTCTTTGAGTATTTTAATCTCAGAATGATAATTTGTACTTCATCACTCAAAATCGTCGGGGAAAAACAGATGCAGCTATATTGAGGATTATTTGGAACAATGGATTGAAGAATGGACATGAAATAAAAATTATTAATAAAATGAATAATATCATAAATTGATACTTGAGTTTTTTTTTACAAGATCAAAAGGTCGTGAAATTAGGTCGTGAAGGGTTAAATTCTCTCGGGAAATTAAGCCCTAATAATTAATTAATTAATTAAATTGGAGGAAATTAATAAATTATACACTCCAAATTTGAATATAATAATGAAATTATTTATTTATATTTACGTTGTTCTTTCACAGACTCTCAATAGTCAGGCTTTTCTTCTGTACTTTTTCGCGAAGAATCCGTGAATTCAGAGGAAACTTTACGGGGAAATTTCCACGATTATAGACAGGGATTCCTCGCCCAACGAGAAAAATCTCGAGCAAAAGACTTACTTCAAGGCCTGTCTCTGCAAATGTCTGAGATTACGTCCGGCTTTTCCAGACATCAGTATAATATTGCCGAATACAATAAATCTTCATGGCTACACTATTCTTAAGGGAGTGAGTATTTTTCTTTAGGGATTTTGATAAATTTGCAAAATTTTTAGAATTTTATTTAGATTCTGGAATTGACCTGGAATCTCCAATTAATTATGAACACCCCTGAAATTAATTAATTAATAAAAACGTTAATATGTATATAATTATAAATATTTTTATTCAATTAATATTAATGATCTTATATTAATATTTTATTATAATAAATATATTAATGTAAATTATTATATAAAACATTATATTAATATTTTATTATAGTAGAAATGTTAATATGAAATCATTAATATTGAATTAGTAAAAAGATTAATGGATATAGTAATCAGTTTTTTTAAATTTTTAGTTAATTTTTCTTTGTTTCAATACTTGCCGAAAGAATAACTTTTAAAAGAAAGTTTCAATACCAACCTTTTAATGAAATGTAAAATTGACAATATTTTTTAAGATATTATGAAAATACATCGTTAGAAAAACTAACAAATAAATTCGATACGCTGATTAATATTGGTTAAGTGTAATTGAGTTTTTCAAAAGTTATACTCTTTTTATTTATCGGCAATATATTTCTCCCAAATTTTGAATAAATTTTAACGACAATAAAATAAAAGTCAATCGCTGTCTTTAGTTTCGCCTCCTCATTATTAACAATTATTGAATGGTGAATAAGAAATTATTTTTTATCGTTATGATCGATGACTGTTTTTCTTCCTCGTTCTGAAATCTGGCTTTGTTTTCAGCTACTGGCATTAATTTAGTCAGTAATTTCGACAATGCAAATATTTATTTAGGTTTTCATCATGAACAGCCATTGCAATAACATAGTCTCTCATTTTTTTACTAGTTTTAGGCGTGTGCGAATATTCGAATTTACGAATTATTCGATTCGAAATAAATAAATAAATAAATAAGTAAATAAATGAATAAATAAATAAATGAATAAATAAATAAATGAATAAATCAACAAATAAATAGATAAATTTATAAATAAAAATATATAAAATCATTAATATTGAATCAGTAAAAAGGTTAATGGTTAGAGTAATCAGTTTTTTTTTATTATTTTTGGTCAATTTTTCTTTCTCTCTTTCTCTGTCTTCCATTCGGTCACGGTGTGCGTTCCTGTCTAGGAAAAACATGGCGGAGAAAAAAATAATGCTTCTCACAGTCAAGGTAATGAACAAAGTAGATTCAACGACCCTCAAACAATCATTTGATCGAATTTCGTATCGAGTACGATTACGCGGAAATAGGGAGCAAAAATTTGATGGTAAACGTACCAAACAGGCCTCTGAAATTTGGCTTCGTCGACAGAAACGATAATTTATAATTATCATTAAATCCAATATCGATAAGACAAATTAGCAATAATTCAATATATTAATTATATTAATAATTATTAATAATAATTTATAATTATTAATAATATATTAATTATTAATAATATATTAATTATTTCTTCAACATTGTTATGTATTGTTTTTTTTTCGAAAAAACGTAAAAATATTACGGTTTTTATCGCTGCTGTTTCTTTATCAGAATAAAAAAAATGTCCTAAACGTATGTGTCGACGACGGCTTTCAGCGTCATAAAGAAGGACAAAATTCTCATCGAGTACTGGAAAAAAATAAACATTACATATTGCACGATTCAATCGTTCATTTAATGTGTAAAAAAATGTTATTCTTAATTTTTTTATTGACTTATAAAAATTTGTGTACCTTGGCGAAAAAATTTAACGAGAGTACGAGATTTCTACCCCACAATGTCACGACCAAAGTTCGCCGACATCTTTGAATAACGATGGACATGCTCAATCGAATTCTTTTAAGGTCCAAAGCTCTCACGATCGCCGGTGATTCGTAAATCGACCACGAGAGTCTCGAGGACTTCGTATTAATTAATTATTACAATTACAATTGCAAATGAAACAAAAAAAAAATAAGAGAAATTTTAAGAATGTTGTCTTCAACTGTAACAGGACGCAACTCACCATTTCCGTGAGATCGTCACCAGCGCAAGCGCAACCAAAAATTCTGATGCTTGCCACGCAAACGACGCCCACGAAATGCGATAGAAACACCCACGTTCTTTCCTGAAAAAAATAATTTATAAATTTCTTATTTATTATTATATATATATATTCATATACAGGGTGTCACATAAGTAACGGAATAGCTGAATTTTTCCTCAGCTGAGATACTTTTCCAAAAGGTCAAGAGTAATTCAATGGCGACCTAAATTTTGACCTTAACGATTACCTTCAAGATTATTTCAAGGTCAACTGTTTTTTCAAATGGAAATCCCATTTTTTGACATCGGCCACCGAAAGAGCGGAAAATTTCACTTTCAAACATGTACTTAGGTCATGGGTACATTTTGACCTTGAAGGTCCTCCAAACTCAATTAAACTTTAGCAAGCTGTGGATACCTCTGAGGATTGAAGTTTTTCACATTCTTTTGTAAGGATGAAAATTAATTTTAACAAAGCGCATTTAGTAGTGACCTTGAAGATGACCTTCAAGGTCAATTTTTTAAAAAATAGAAAACTCTATTTTTGAGTTCTGAAATCAAACTTATTTCGAAAAAATTGATTGATTTTTTGCGAGTCTTTCAATGTAAATGTAAAACCGTTAGTTCTATTGATTTCCGAACTCAAAAATGGAAGTTTCCATTTTAAAAAAAAGTTAATTTTGAAATTACCTTGAAGGTCATCGTCAAGGTCACTACTAAATGCGCCTTGTTGAAATTAATAACTTTGATCCTCACAAAACAATGTGAAAATATTTAATTCCCCGATGACGTATCCACACCTTGTTTAAGTTTAATTGACTTTGAAGGACCTTCAAGGTCAAAATGTAGCCATGACCTAAGTACATGTTCGAACGTGAAATTGTCCGCTCTTTCGATTGCCGATGTCAAAAAAGGGGGTTTCCATTTGAAAAAAAAGTTGACCTTGGAATAACCTTGAAGTTAATCGTCAAGGTCAAAATTAAGGTCACCCTTGAATTCCTCGTCAAAAGTTAATACAAGAATGACCTTGATCTTTTGGAAAAATATCTCAGCTGAGGAAATATTCAGCCATCCCGTTACTTATGCGACACCCTGTTTAATTATTTAGATATGATTATTATTTATTTACTATTTATTTATTAAATTAATGATAATTAATTTAAATATTGAATAGTAAGCTCACGTAAGCCAGCTGAATTCCGGCGGTAAGTATGATCATGGAAACTGCTGCAAAAGTCTTCAGGATAACAAGATCAATGGCAAGATTGGTCTCCCGGACAAAACTGTAGAAAAAAAGAAGTCAATTCCCATTGCCGCGCATTATTCCGTCGAAATCTCTACCGGTTGCGACTTGATTTGACGAACAAGCGGGAACAACTGTACCGAATAATCGAGTCTATCGTGGGAAAACTCTACCGGTCAGAGGTAAACATCTGTATCGTGTTATCTTACAGTTTGTTCATCATCCGGTAGAGTTGTTAAAGGTAGAGATGTACTGATGTAGCTTTATTCTGGGGAGAATTGTTGCGATAAATTCTCTACCGTTCGCAACTTGATTTCACGAACAAGCGGGAACAACTGTACCGAATAATCGTGTCCATCGTGAGAAAACTCTACCGGTCAAAAGTTAACATCTGTACCGTGTTCTTCCAACGGTTCGTGTGTCATCAGGTAGAGTTGTGATTCCGGAGGGTCGTCCACGGAGAGTTATTCGGTAGAGATGTCTCAGGGCGAGACTATTCACGTGCGCTTATGTCCGGTAGAGTTGTCTCAAGGTTGGTGTGTTATCCGGTACAGTTGTTCTCGTTTTCCGGTAGATTTGTCTCTTTACTTTTGTTAGAGTCGTTGAAGGTAGAGATGTACCGTTGAAGCTTGATTCTGGGGATGATTTTTCTCGTCGGTAAAGTAGTAACCGGTAGGGATGTATGATTTTTTTCTTCACAGCCTGGTGAGAATACCTTATCAATTCAATGTGAGTTTTGACGCATTCTCGAAGCTCCGAGCTTTTCTCGACTTTGCGCATCGCCGTGCCGAGAATCTCGAGCCTCACCGACGAATACAAGAGCAACAATACCATCATGAAATCACCGGAAACGAGACCGAATCCCGTCAATAACGTTGTATACTGTACCACGTTAACGAATACACGATTTCTCGTTATCTCGATGGAAAATGGATACCATCCGTCAAATGGAAATTTTTGATCGAGAAAAAATGGTCCACAACCGACCGCGAGTAACGTCGCGATTATGGATGTCGTCACGAAAATATGATAAAAAACGTAACGTCTCATGTACTTTCGACAGATTTCCTTCTCCACTTCTCCCGCTTTTTCCAGGTAATTAATCACGTGCTCAAGCAGAAACTGTGAACAAAATGGCCTAATATATTATTCACACTATTCCTCATCAAAGAAGATTCATTTTTCAATGGGTTTTTTTGGACTTTTGAAATATTTTCATCTCTCCCAATTTTTTCATGAAATAATGAATCTTTTTCTATGACGAAAAGGCCGTAATGCTTTTTCGTTATAGAAATTAAGGATTACCAATAAAATTTATTAATCTACTTTGAGTCTACTTTAAAAGGGCAAAAAAAGTAAATTAAATTTTTTGTTTAGCACCTTTATCAGATATGGTTATAAAACTGTTTTTACAACGTTGTTTCATCCTTCGAAAATAAAAATAAAAAATTGATTTATTATTTTGATTCTTTGAATAATTTATAGAAGGATTTCTTTAATCTCGAGATTGGAAAGGCTGAAACAAAAAAATAAAAAAGCATTTTAAAAAGGAAGGTTTCAATAATGTACGTCTGTTAATGAAAAATCGATTTTTAAAAAATGGCAGATGTTTGAAATGAAAATGAAAAATTGAATTTTTCACAATTTATTTCAAACATCCGCCATTTTTTTAAATTGATTTTCCATTAACAGTGGTAAATTGTTCTGTAAGAAACCTTACTCTTCAAAATGCTTTTTTATTTTTTCAAATAGCTATAATTTCTTCAAAAAGTCACCGATTGGGACGTTTTTTTTCAAAATTTTCGTCTTTAGATGTACTTTGCGAAAAAAAATACAAAAAAATTTTAAGATATCAAAATCTATGAAATATTTCACTTTTTCGAGAAAAATCATCTTTTTCTCGAAGTTCGACATTTCTATTTTTTTTTCAATCAAAAAATACTTTGATCACTTCCGAAAAAAATGCCGCTCAATATGGAGTGAGCCGACATTTCCTTTTATTTTTTTTTTCGTTTTTTCGAAAAAAATTCAAATTTTTTTCGAGAATTACCACTTTCATTTTTTTTTCTTCTTAATTTTTCAAACTCTGAGGTCCTTTATACATCCTCAAAAATTTCGAGAATGGTATTTTGTGAAATAAGCCCCTGGGCATTTTTTTTTTCATTTTCGGCATTTTTTTCGGAATTGATCAAAGGATTTTTTGAGTGAAAAAAAAAATTGAAAATAGTTAACTTCGAGAAAAAGATAATTTTTCTCGAAAAAGTGAAAAATTGCATAGATTTTGATATCTTAAATTTTTTTTTCTTTCGGAAAGTACATTTAAAGACGAAAATTTTGAAAAAAAACGTCCCAATTAGTCAATTTTTGAACAAGTTATTTGAAAAACAAGTGTTTTTTTGGGTTGGGTGAAAAAATTTTAAAATTTCCCAAAAAATGTTTTCAATGGTGTAGAAAAGGAAAACAAAATGTCAGCCATTATCGAAAGGGATCGGGCTTAAAAGCGGTTGATTTGACATGGAATGCCCCCTATATATTCAAAAACATTCACAAAGAAGAAAAAAAGAAAAGTAGTCGTGGGGTCATTTTGACCCCGTGCGACGAGGGAAGGTTAAAGTAGACCATTACTTTCATTAAAAAATAATAAAAAATTGTTATACTTGCCTGAAAGCGTGGCCATTGGAGTCTCATAAGGATTACTTGAAAGAGAGAATCCGCGAGGATACAGAGAACCGAGAACGAACGACCGTTATTGAGAGACTCGGAGGAATCGTCGGAGCGAAATATCTTCAGACTTATCATTATCATGCACGTTACATTCATCAACATAACGATGTACCAGAAACAAGTGTCGACGGCGAATTTGAAAACCGCGCCAGTTTGTTCGGGAGGCCAAGTCAGAGTGAGTCGGCCGAATATTTGCAAAAATCGAACGTAACGCTGCGGATCCATTCGAGTCGAACGCGAGCCGAGCTCGGAGTGACGTTGAGAAAAAGTATCAACTCCTGTGTTCACGGGCTTCACGATATTTTATTCAATTCTTCATCATTCATTCAATGCCCTTAATTTATTCTTACCTCTGACCTTCCGTGATTGAGCTTCGCTGACATCGATGATTAACTTGGCAGGAAAGTAAAGCTCGATTCCGACGCGCGAAAGGGCAAAAGTGACCCGGGCTTGATCGGGCCTCATTCGCCGGACATTAGACCACATTATCTTGGACCTTTGGATAATGAGTTGAGGATCCTTAATATCTGTTTAACGTCAATATTATCGATGACCTTTATCTCTTTCACAGCTGATCCGTGAATTTCGTATCGAGTACGATTACGCGGAAATAGGGAGCCAAAATTTGATGGTAAACGTACCAAACAGGCCTCTTAAATTTGGCTTCGTCGACAGAAACGATAATTTATAATTATCGTTAAATCCAATATCGATAAGTCGAATTAGCAATAATTTAATATATTAATTATATTAATAATTATTAATAATAATTATAAATTATTATTATTATTATATATTAATAATTATTAATAATATATTAATTATTTCTTCAACATTGTTATTTATTGTTTTTTTTCCTTCGAAAAAACGTAAAAATATTACGGTTGTTATCGCTGCTGTTTCTTTATCAGTATAAAAAAATGTCCTAAACGTATCTGTCGACGACGGCTTTCAGCGTCATAAAGAAGGACAAAATTCTCATCGAGTACTGAAAAAAAAAAAAATAAACATTACATATTGCACGATTCAAATGTTCATTTAATGTGTAAAAAAATGTTATTCTTAATATTTTTATTCACTTATAAAAATTTGTGTACCTTGGCGAAAAAACTTAACGAGAGAACGAGATTCCTACCCCACAATGTCACGACCAAAGTTCGCCGACATCTTTGAATAACGATGGACATGCTCAAGCGAATTCTTTTAAGGCCCAAAGCTCTCACGATCGCCGGTGATTCGTAAATCGACCACGAGAGTCTCGAGGCCTTCGAATTAATTGATTATTACAATTACCATTGTGAATAGAACAAAAAAAAATAAGAAAAATTTGAAGAATGTTTCCTCCAACTGTAACAGGACATAACTCACCATTTCCGTGAGATCGTCACCGGCGCAAGCGCAACCAAAAATTCTCATGCTTGCCACGCAAACGACGAGCAAGAATTGCGATAGAATCACCCACGTTCTTTCCTGAAAAAAATAATTTATTTATTTATTATTTATTATTATATATGTTTATTTATATACAGAGTGTCGCATTAGTAACGGAATAGCTGAATATTTCCTCAGCTAAGATATTTTTCCAAAAGGTCGAGGGTAATTCAATGGTGACCTTAATTCAACTTTTTTTTCAAATAGAAACCCCCTTTTTTGACATCGGCAATCGAAGGAGCGAAAAATTTCACGTTCAAATATGTCCCTAGGTCATGGGTACATTTTGACCTTGAAGGTCCTCTAAACTCAATTAAACTTTAGCAAGGTGTGGATACCTCTGAGAATTGAAGCTTTTCACATTCTTTTGCAAGTACCAAATTGATTAATTTTAACAAAGCGCATTTAGTAGTGACCTTCAAGATGCTTCAAGATAATTTCAAGGTCAATTTTCTTTTTAAATGGAAACCTCTATTTCCGAGTTCTGCAATCAAACTTATCCCGAAAAAATTGATTGATTTTTTCCGAATCTTTTAATGTAAATGTAAAACTGTTAGTTCTATTGATTTCCGAACTCAAAAATAGAAGTTTCTATTTAAAAAAAAGTTGACCTTGAAATTACCTTGAAGGTCACTACTAAATGCGCCTTGTTAAAATTAATAACTTAGGTCCTTTCAAAAGAATGTGAACAGCTTTAATTCCCAGAGGTATCCACACCTTGTTTAAGTTTAATTGACTTTGGAGGACCTTCAAGGTCAAAATGTACCTACGACCAAAGTACATGTTTGAACGTGAAATTTTCCGCTCTTTCGATTGCCGATGTCAAAAAAAGGGGTTTCCATTCGAAAAAAAAGTTGACCTTGAAATAACCTTGAAGGTAATCGTCAAGGTCAAAATTGAGGTCACCCTTGAATTCTTCGTCAAAAGTTACTACAAGCATGACCTTGACCTTTTGGAAAAATATCTTAGCTGAGGAAATATTCAGCCATCCCGTTACTTATGCGACACCCTGTTTAATTATTTAGATATGATTATTATTTATTTACTATTCATTAATTAAATTAATGATAATTAATTCAAATATTGAATAGTAAGCTCACGTAAGTCAGCTGAATTCCGGCGGTAAGTATGACCATGGAAACGACAGCGAGAGTCTTCAGGATAACAAGATCAATGGCAAGATTGGTCTCCCGGACAAAACTGTAGAAAAAAAAAGTTAATTCCCATTGCCGCGAATTATTCCGTCGAAATCTCTACCGGTTGTGACTTGATTTGACGAACAGGCGGGAACAACTTTACCGAATAATCGTATCTATCGTGAGAAAACTCTACCGGTCAAAGGTAAACATCTTTATCCTGTTATCTTACAGTTTGTTTATCATCCGGTAGAGTTGTTAAAGGTAGAGATGTACTGATGTAGCTTGATTCTGGGAGAAATTGTGTCGATAAAATCTCTACCGTTTGCAACTTGATTTCACGAACAAGCGGAAACAACTGTACCGTATAATCGTGTCCATCGTGAGAAAACTCTACCGGTCAATAGTTAACATCCGCACCGTGTTCTTTCAACGGTTCGTATGTCATCAGGTAGAGTTGTGATTCCGGAGGGTCGTCCACGGAGAGTTGTTCGGTAGAGATGTCTCAGGGTGAGACTATTCACGAGCACTTATGTCCGGTAGAGTTGTCTCAAGGTTGGTGTGTTATCCGGTACAGTTGTTCTCGTTTTTTGGTAGATATGTCTCTTTACTTTTGGTAGAGTCGTTGAAGGTAGAGATGTACCGGTGTAGCTTGATTATGGGGATGATTTTTCTCGTCGGTAAAGTAGTAACCGGTAGAGATGTATAATTTTTTTTCCAAGCTGGGCAAAAATACCTCATCAATTCAATGTGAGTTTTGACGCATTCTCGGAGCTCCGTGCTTTTCTCGACTTTGCGCATCGCCGTGCCGAGAATCTCGAGCCTCACCGACGAATACAAGAGCAACAAAACCATCATGAAATCACCGGAAGCGAAACTCAATGCCGTCAATATCGCTGTATACTGTACCACGTTAACGAATACACGATTTCTCGTTATCTCGATGGAAAATGGATACCATCCGTCAAGGGGAAATTTTTGATTGAGAAAAAATGGACCACAAGCGAACGCGACGATCGCCGCGATTACTGATGTCGTCACGAAAATATGATAAAAAACGTAACGTCTCATGTACTTTCGACAGATTTCCTTATCCACTTCTCCCGATTTTTCCAGGTAATTAATCACTTGCTTAAGCAGAATCTGTGAAAAAATGGCCTAATTTATCATTCACACTATTTCTCATCAAAGAAGATTCATTTTTGAATGGATTTTTTAGGACTTTTGAAATATTTTCATCCTTTCCGATTTTTTCATGAAATAATGAATCTGTTTCTATGGCGAAAAGGCTGTAATGCTTTTTCGTCATAGAAATTAAGGATTAACAATAAAATGTAATAAGGATTGACAATAAAATTTATCAATGTACTTTAAGTCTACTTTAAAAGGGCAAAAAAAAGCAAATTAATTTTTTTTTTTAGCTCCTATATCAGATATGGACAACATTGTTTCATCCTTCAAAAATACAAAAAAAAAATTATTTTTTATTCCGATTTTTTGTATAATATATAGAAGGCGTCAAAGTCGAAAATGTCTTGTCCCATTACTGACAGTTAATCTCAGGATTGGTAAGTCTGAAAAAAAAAGCATTTTAAAGAGGAAGGTTTCAGCAATTTACCACTGTTAATGAAAAATCGACTATAAAAAAATGGCGGATGTTTGAAATGAAAATGAAAAATTGAATTTTTCATAATTTCAAACATCTGTCATTCTTTTAAAAATCGATTTTGCATTAATGGTGGTCAATTGTTGTGTACGAAACCTTCTTCTGTAAAATGATTCTTTATTTTTTTATTTCAGACTTGCCAATCCTGAGATTAACTGTCGGCCATGGCACAGTGACATTTTCGAAGACTTTCAAATTTCATTTTGGAAAAAAACGTCCCAATTAGTCAATTTTTGAAGAAGTTATTTGAAAAAAAAAGTGTTTTTTTTGGGTTGGGTAAGAAAATTTGAAAATTTCCTAAAAAATGTTTTTAATGGGGTGGAAAAGGAAAACGAAATGTCTGCCATTATCGAAAGGGGTCGCGTTTAAAAGTGGTTGATTTGACATGGAATGCCCCCTATATATTTTAAAAAAAATCACAAAGAAGAAAAAAAGAAAAGTAGTCGTGGGGTCATTTTGACCCCGTGCGACCAGGGAAGGTAGTAGACCATTACCTTAATTAAAAAATTAAAAAAATTGTAATACTTGCCTGAAAGCGTGGCCATTGGAGTCTCATGAGGATCATTTGAAAGAACGAATCCGCGAGGATACAGAGAACCGAGAACGAACGACCGTTACTGAGAGACTCGGAGGAATCGTCGGAGCGAAATATCTTCAGACTCATCATTATCATGCACATTGCAGTCATCAATACAACGATGTACCAGAAACAAGTGTCGACGGTGAATTTGAAAATCCCGCCAGTTTGTTCGGGAGGCCAAGTCAGAGTGAGTCTGCCGAATATTTGCAAAAATCGAACGTAACGCTGCGGATCCATCCGAGTCGAACGCGAGCCGAGCTCGGAGTGACGTCGAGAAAAAGTTAACTCCTGTGTTCACGCCCTTCACGATATTTTATTCAATTCCTCGTCATTCATTCAATGCCCCTAATTTATTTTTACCTCCAAACTTCCGTGAATGAGCTTCGCTGGCATCAATGATTACTTTGGCAGGAAAGAAAAGATCGATTTCGACGCCTGAACGGACAAAAGTGACCCGGGCTTGATCGCGGCTTCATTCGCCGGACCTTAAACCACATTATCTTGGCCCTTTGGATAATGAGTTGGGAATTCTTAATTTCTGTTTAACGACGTTATAATCGACGTTGAAGGGACAATAATGGCGGCTTGGCGTGTCGATACGATCCTCGATTAAAATTAGTTTGGGTCAAAGGTCAATTCAGGGTCATTTCGTAATTTGGCATTAGAATGGAGGAGTACAATGTCATTCACTCCCAACATTTGCGATTGTCAAATTTTGGCTTTATTGGCAGAGAAGATAGTTCATCGTTGAACAATATCTTTTTTAACTTTCGGCTAATTCCGAAACAGTCTGTCTTGATCTAAATTGAAGGGGAAACAAATGTCGACCGGATGTTTGAAAAAAGGCGAGACTTTTGTAAACGGAGCGAACAATTCATTTTTCTTCGTTTGACATAACGACGACACGCAGCGTGGTAATGTAGGAGAAAATTGCCGATAGAAACTGTGAAAAAATCAGCAGTTGGTGGCAATTAATTGTCATTGAATGATAATTGAAAAAAGCGTTTAGCCGGATAAGAACGGTGAATCGGCCTCCAGTGAATTTTGTGGCGTCGATTTTTTTCTAAAGTAGGGATGTTCGATTCCAATTCGATTCTTTTGTTCAAAAAAATCGATCTTTCGAATCGATTTGTCTACTATAATGACAAAAATAAAATTGACATGTTATTGCTCTTCATTCCCTACATAAAAAAAGTCCCAAAATTCGATCTACGATTGAAAAAAAATAAAAACGACAGAATATCTCATTTTCCAGTGAAAATTCATATGCAGGGTGTCCCACGGGTGAAGGTCAATACTGCGAGGGTAGATTCGTGACGTAATATCGAGTAGAAAAGTCCTTTGCCATTTTTTGGTATTTTGAACCCCTGATGTATTATTTATTTGTCAAATCAGCCAATGAGGTGGGCCGTGATCTCTCGCGCTCGTCGGTGTGAGCACGGTAAATGGGCGCATCTCATAGGCTGATTGAAAACATTCATAACAATTCAGGGGTTCAAAATATCAAAAAATGACAAAGGACTTTTCTGCTCGATATTACGTCACGATTCTACCCTGACGGTATTGACCTTCACCCTTGGGACACCTTGTATAAATCATTCCGTCGGTTCAATCAATGGGTGCTCATGACTTCGGGGGCCTATTCACCATTCTTATCCGGCTAAACCGTTTTTGGGCACGAAAATTGTATTTTGCATACCGAGGCGTAGGAGTTCAGCGAGAGAGTTGGCAGTAAGCCGGGAACTGACACTGTCACGGGACGTTGACATCTCGCAAGAAGCATCGGTATGTTCGTCATCATATTCCTTGGCATTTTTATCCAATTACTGTCGTAAACAGCGATTCCCAAAAAATCGCACTGTCGATGAAGATAGAAAAATCGTTTCGGGGTTATCTTTTCCCTGAAGTCGAATAATTATGATCGCTCACCGTGTTAATCATGTGATCAGCTGGCCAGGCGCATATAAAAAGATTGACAGTGGCGATCACCGCGACAGGAACGAATTGCAGTTTGACGAAAAGCGCTTGATCCTTTAAATCGTTTTGGTACTTTTAGTACTTTCACCCAAACCCAAAGTCACGAATCACGCCGAATCCATGATTGGGTGAGAATTTTTAATAATTCGTAAAAATGTGTAATAGCGTTTACGTACGCCAAAAAGTTGCAGGCTGCTCATTATAGCGGCGATTCCACAAACTGTCGAACTGACAAGAGCGACGTAGCTCATTGTCGAGGAGACATCGTAGGCGCAGGACAAGATTTCTCGGTGTTTCATCACAAATGTCCCGAATTCACGGGAGTCACGAATGTTTTTGAGCTCACCGGCGAGAATCTCAAGACGAGCACTGGCGTACCACATTGTCATCGCCACTTGACAGTCTATCGTGACACCAGCTGAATTTTGCAAACCCGCAAAGCCCTGATGAGCAGAAACTAGCTGCCTCGCCAGATTGGTTTCAATGGAAAACGGATAGACGGTGCTCTCGACCAATAATTTATCGGGAATGAAAAATGACCCAATGATGAAGCCGATTGTCGTCAGATAATTAACGATTGTGATGAAAACGTGAAAAATCGAACATCTGTCGAGATAACGTTGTAGAATTTCTCTCTCATTGTCAGTTGCATTTGCCAAAAATTCCTCCATCTCGTGATTGATAATCTGATTGTCAAACGATGAAACGTCAATTATTGTCATTGATTTCATTCTTCTGGACTCAGAATTAGGATTCCGTACCGATATATATATAACCAGTGATCGGGGAAAAAAAAAATTTTAGATTTTCATTTAATGATCTTTATTTACAAAATTAATATTATCAGCCATTATTTTTTTTAGGTATTTCGATAATCAGTAATTTAAGGACCAATACTACCGATTATTTGGATATTGAATATGTGTATTCTTTAAATTATTCATTATTAAAAGAATTGGTAATCGTATTTTTTTAAATACTTATCATTAAATTAATTAGTAATTGAATTATGTTGATTACTAATTATAAGAATAATTTATAATTGAATTATGTCAATTATTGATTATTTTCATAATTAGCAATGTATATATCTACGTTACTAATTATTCAAGTAATTAGTAATTGAACTATTTCAATTACCAATTATAATAATTAAGTTTCTAATTATTCAAATAATTAATAATTGCAAATAATAATTAACTAATTTTTTGAAAAAATAATAATTAGAAGAATTAATTATGTAATTACTCCAATAATCAATAATTCGAAAGAATAATTAACTCATTTCGTAAAAAATTAGTAACCAGAGTACTTAAGTATTTAATTACTTGGATAATTGATAATTAGAAGAAATAATTACCTAATTTGAAAAAAATCAGTAATTCATAAGATCAAAATTTTAATTACTTGGTTATTGAGTAATTATTTGATCTAAATTACAAGTTATAGATTTACTGGATAATAATCGAACATGAATTATCGAATTTTCGAATATTAGAAATACCTCACTGCCTAATTACCGAGTGCCTTAATAATGAGTAATATTTATTGAAACAATTATAAAATTTTCTAACACAGAGTAATTAGCGATAATTAAATTGACGAAAATATCGATTTTGCCGATCACTGTATGTAACACTAGGGTAATTTTTTTCTAACTTTTTGTTTATTCGCTCCCCACCTAAAATTTGGTTGGATATGCCTGAAACAAAATTCCCTGAAAATTACAGCCCTTAATATTAATATTAAGGATGTTGGGTCTAAAATTGAAAATGATGATAAAATATTAAAAATTTTGACATGTCATTATGGAAAACATTTTAAAGGTTGTGTACAAATTTCACGGCGATTAGGAAGCTGGCTACTGAGAAATTATAATAAACAAATTACACGCAGCCTTTTATGGAAACTGAAGTAACTTTGTAATTATTTTTTTTTTGTTATAAAAAATGATGGCAAAAATACCAAAAAAATCACACTTGACGAAAAACATATAAGAAGCATTGTGTAATTAATTAACCTTAGAGGACCTTCAAGGTCAATATATATGACCTGAGTAGAAATTCGAATGTAAAATTTTCCGCTCTATCGATTGCCAATGTCAAAAAAGGGTGTTTCCATTTGAAATAAAAAAAGTTGACCTTGACGCGATCTTAATGGTCAAGGTCAAAATTAAGGCCACCATTGTATTTTTCGTCAAAACTACAAGAATAACCTTGACCTTTTTGAACAATATCTCAGCTGAGGAAATATTCAGCCATCCCGTTACTTTTGAGACACCCTCTATACCACAAAATTCACATAACCAGTCAACTTCAAGTCCTCACCTGAGTGCGTTTTTTGAGAATCCTCTGGATGATCATTTTAGCGAGCAAATTGGCGGTCGCACCGCCGAAGCAAACCGATTGCGTCAGCAAAAGTGAATCTTCGCGGTACTTGGACGCGGCGAGAAGAAGAGGAATCAATAGACAAAGCGAGCTCAAAAAAGACAGGGACCACGCTACGTCGTACTTGATGGTGTCCCATTTGGTAGCGTACAAAGATGGCGGCCATGTGCAAGCGAGACAAACGCTGAGTTTCGTGAAGTTAAGAGCACCAGCGAAACTCCGCTTCATTATGATTGTCCGACGTAAAGCAACGTTGCTCAAAACGTGGAACGTCCCTTCCAATCGATTTGCGAAGGAACAATGAAGGGAAATGCCTTGGGGATACTTTGATGCAATTGCTCTGCATTTCCATCGGTCTAAATATTTTCCAAGGGTTGCGCGTCCAAAGTAATTGTTATTCGGACTGCATCGGTTCTTACAATTATTGTTTCCTGTAAACCGTGAGAATTTTGCCACCCCTTTCGAGAACTATCAGCGTTCGGACTTTTGATGCCGCTCTACCTCGGGCATTATTCAACGAAACACAAGGGGTTGAATTTTACATCCCACGAAACTCATTATTGAAACATGTTCCTCCTTCTTCGCACTGCAGGCAATTATCGCGAGTTTATGGGGGTGAGTGACCGAAGGGGATGATTCGATGGGGGTATCTGCGCAATGGGGGCGTTTCCTTCAGTCTCTGAGAAGTCATCGTCGAGTTAAGACGCGCTTGAGGTAAATACGGCGTTGGGGAAGAGTGGTTTGACGTTGGTTTTACATCTTGAGGTTGGAAATGTGCTGTAAGCTAGTTGATTTTCGATAAACTCTCCAATTTCTTAGATTTTTTTACCAGTATTTATTAGATATAGTGTGCATTGTGTACAATTCCGCAAAATAGCGAAAAAAAAAAATGTTTGTTGCACCCTCAAAAATGAGTACACTGCGACCTCGATAATCGGAATTGTGGGGGAGCGGCCCTTGCAAGGAGTGGGGTTGCGCACATTGCTCAGAACCGTCTCTGCGCCGCTGGTGGCTGACGGGGGCCTGACGCGATTGGCTTGGCCCTTCTCCCACTACGCTGCAATTGCAAAGATCGAGGTATCGAGAATCGAGGTCGCAGTGTATTTCGGGAGAATCACCCTGAATCAATTGACTTTTCCTCGTACCTTGTAACGCGGTGTAAACGGTGTTGTGGAATTTGTGGTTGATTTCAGATTCCTCCTTCAGGGGTTAGGCGCAAAAACCCAAAAAAATTAAGGGTGCGATTGATTTTAATGTAGAATTTGAATTTTTGTGGGATTTAAAAAAAATCTATTTTAATGTCTGGCGTGATGGAATAGAATCAGGGTTGCGAAATTTTTAATGAATAAGTAATGCATTAACCATTAAAATTTAATGGTTAATGGAAAGTATTTTCATTAACCATTAAAATTTAATGGTTAATGGAAATTATTTGCATTGACCATTAAAATTTAATGGTTAATGGAAATTATTTTCATGAACCATTAAAATGCAATTGCATTAAAAAAAGTAATACATTATTTGCAATCTTGCCCATTACAATGTAGTGTGTAATAGAACAAATTTCCATTACCCATTGCAATGTAATGTGTAATGGACAAAACTTTGATTGCAATTTTGGGAATGGAAAAATATAGATGAATAAATTATTGCAATTTTGCATTACATTTTATTGACTTAGGACTTAGATTTTCACCTTAAATTCTAAAAAGCATCTATATTATAATTCTAAAAATCTAAGTCCTAAGTCAATAAAATGTAATGCAAAACTGTAATAATTTATTCATCTATATTTTTCCATTCTCAAAATTGCAATCAAAGCTTTGTCCATTACACATATTACATTGCAATGGGTAATGGAAATTGTTTCTATTACACACTACATTGTAATGAGCAGGGTTACAAATAATGCATCACTTTTTTTTTAATGCAATTGCATTTTTATTAACCATTAACCATTGAAATTTAATGGTTAATGTAAATAATTTCCATTAACCATTAAATTTTTTTTTAACAGAAAAATAAATAAACGAAAACTTCCATCAAACTATTCAGGGTTGCAAATAATGCATTACTTTTTTTAATGCATTTGCATTTTCATTAACCATTAACATTTAATGGTTAATGTAAATAATTTTCATTAGCCATTAAATTTTAATGGTTAATAAAAATAATTTCTATTGAAAATTAAATTTTAATGGTTAATGAAAATGCAAATGCATTAAAAAAAAGTAATGCATCATTTGCAACCCTGAATAGTATGATGGAAGTTTTCGTTTTTTATTTATTTTTCTGTAATAAGAATGTCATAATTTGTGGTAGTTTTGTCATTACTGACTTGGCTCGAAGATATCATGAAACTGCGATTTGACGTGGATTCCTTTATTACGAATAAAAATAGCCATTTTTAAATTGGTTCGCGGTTTAAATTATTGGATTTCCGATTGATACTCAACATTCTAATCCAAAGGAGCTGGACAAAAGGAGTTTGTCAAATTATTTTTCGTCACTCGAGGTTACAACGAGACGCAGCGTCGTGAAGTAAGAGAAGACTGCTGACAAAAACTGCAAAGAAAAAAAACATTGATCGAAAATCGTTAATAATGATCGGCAGATCGATGACGATGGCGAGAGAGTTTGAAATTTCGTACCGAGGCGTAAGAATTCAACGACAGAGTGGGAAGAAAACCGGCGACCGAAACGATCACCGCGCGCTGACATTTTCGAAGGAGAAACAAAAAATTCTTCATCATGCTGATTGGCATGTCAATCCAAGGAGCATCGTAGACTGCATTGCTCAAATGATCGCACTAATCGCAAAGCTCGCGGCATTAAATAACGTTTCTCGTGACTCGCACGCTTCGTCGTTGTCATTTTCATTGTCATTTGTAATAAAGCAATCCTGTACTCACAACGTTGATCAAATTTTCCGCTGGCCAGGCACAGATGAAGAGATTCAACGTTGCTATGAGCGCGACAGGTCCAAATTGCATTTTAACGACCATGGGTTGATCCTTTGAGGCGTAAAATAAATATTGAAATGTTGAAACTCAACAATTTTGAACTCCAAAAATTTTCAACCTCAACATTTTTGAAAAAAAAGGTTTTGAGGATTGAGATAAAGGGAAAATGACCTTTGAACGTGTGAGTATTCGGGAAAGGGTTTAGCTGGATAAGAATGGTGAATTGGCCTCCAGCGAATTTTGTGGCACTGATTTTTTCCCAAGTTCCTGACCTAAGAAAACAATTTTGTGGGAAATTATAGCTTTCTACATCGATGCCGAGGGGTCTTCCTGCTAAAAAAAGTGTTCTTTCGATTTTCGCATTTGTGAAATACTAAAAGGTGACCTGAAATTTTTAAAAAATTCTGAAAAATCATAAACAATTCAATGTTGAATGGGGATTTTTTTATTTTGCTTCCTCATAAAGGAAGCTTTTTTCGCGAATTTTTTTTTTCGAGATTTTTATGTCAGTATGTTCAAAATGTCCCAAATGGTCCAAAAAACGCATTTAGAAAAAATGTCCGGATGTATGTATGTGTGTATGTGTGTTTTTGATTTTCGATTTGCAATTTTTTTGGAATTACAAAATAATTGTTAATTTGGCGGGACTTTGAATTTTCTGTAAAATGTTTGTGGGTCGTCCAACTTTTGCAGTTATCGCTCTAAAATTTTATGTGCGGATACACTTTATAATAAGGATGGTTGGTATTGAATTTGGAAAAAACGCTCGAGACGTTCGGCTTGAAAAAAAAAAATTTCGCCAAAAATTTGAAAGTTCTCTAACTTTTGTAATTTCGCATCTATCGAGCTAAATTTTTTTTGTGACGATACATTCAATGACAATAAGAAATAATAATAAATTTCATGAAAATCGCTTGAGAAGTTCGGTTAAACATTTTTTTTTGAAATTTTCACAAAATCTTTGATAACGCTCCAACATTCGCATTTTTACAAGTATCGAACCAACATTTTTTGCACAAATACACTAGATGATAAGAATAGTTAGCGTTGAATTGGGAGAAAAACGCTCGCGAGTTTCGTTCTAAAAATTCTTGTCAACACTAAGTTTCCTAATTTAGCAGCTATCGAGTTCATTTCTTTAGCACCAATGCACTAGATTACAAAAATAATTAATAACGTAATTGAACGAAATTGCTAAAAAAATCATGCAAATTTGAAATTTGCACGTAGCTTCTTCATTCGTTTTCATCGTTCCTGAAGCTTCATAAAGAAGTCCTCATAAAGGAGACTTCACGAATGACGAAAAAAATGGGGAAGCTAAGTGCAAATTTCAAATTTGCATGATTTTTCTTCAATACGTTGCAGGTCGAAGTTTGGGACTTTATTTTAAATGTAGGTCACGAAGAGTAAAACCACCAAATCCATCAAGCCACCAAATTCGTTGGGGCCGATTCACCATTATAATCCGGCTAAACCCTTGATTAGGAAAAAAAAAATAAAAAAATCACTTACGCCGCATAGCTGAAGACTGCTCATGATGGCAGCGATGCCACACGCAGTTGAGCTCGCGACGGCGATGTAACTCATCGTGTCGGAAACGTCAAGGGCGTACGTGAGAATGCCTCTGTGTTTGCGCACGAAAAGCTCAAATTGACGAACGTCGGTGACACTTTTGAGCTCATCGGCCAGGATCTCGAGACGGGCACCGGCGAACCACATGAAAAAAGCTGCTTGGCAGTCGACCGTGACACCGGAGGAGCACTGAAAACCAGCGATACTCTGATGAACGTAAGCAAGATACATGGCGATTCCCGTTTCAACGGAGAACGGATATGCCGCGCTCGTTGGCAATGGCTGTCCTGGAATCAACATTGGTCCAGCGATGACCACCGCCGCGGCGATGTAATTAACTAACGATATGAATGCGTGAAAGCCCGAGCATCTGTCGATGTAACGCTGTAATATTACAGCCTCGTGCGGTTCAGCCTTTTCAACGAAATCCTCCATCTCGCCGATCAGCCACTGATCAACGAAAGAACGAAATGACGAAACACAGTTATTCTCATTCGATGAATTTCCATCGTCAAGTTTGAGCGGCTCGTGTCGATCGAACCGTGGATCGATTCGATCATCGACGATCAACGCCCGATCTTCGTCCCTCTTCATTTCCACTCACCTGAGTACGTTTTATGTGGATTCTGTAGACGATCATTTTGAACATCAGATTCGAGGTTGCACCGACGAAACACGCCGATTGAGTAACGACGAGTGAATTATCCTTGTACTTGAACATGGAGAAAACGAGAGGTACAAACAGGCAGAAGACACTCAGAAAGGACACGCACCATGCAACGTTGTACTCGAAGGTCTCTCGTTTGGTCGCGTGTCTCGATGGTGGCCATGTGCATGCCAGATTAACGCTGAGTTTCGTAAAGTGCAGAGCTCCCTCAAAATTATCTCGCACCGACATTGCGTCGAGTGAATATTGCAAACGAACGATCGGGTCACGACTGAACGTGCTGACCGATGAATCCACGAAAGAGTGGGAGAAACGCATCGCCGAATCGTGCAGTTGGAAGTTTTCATCGCTCCGAACGTTTATCCAAACGTTTTGTAATAATTGATCGACTTCCGGGAGAGGGAGACGTCGAGTTACGTTTTGCTTCTTACTAACCGTGAGAATCGTGACACCCTGTCGTTAACAGCTTACAATTCCTCATTTCCCGATACCTCTGCGATTTTTATTGCAACGCGTAGGGGTGAATTTTATATTTGATCAGAATAGCTATTACATTCTCGTGTTTTCCATTTAGCACTGTGTGCGCGTTTGGTACGCAACGTTTCGTTCCGACTTCACTGCCAATCGATATCAACAATTATGTGCCTCTACATCGGTTATTATAGCCCAATGGACTGTAATTGCCGGTTTCCTCGTGTGGGGATATCGTTGGACATTGCACTTGCCGAGAAGAGAGGGGGAAAATTCGCATCCTACGAATTCGTTCGACAGTTTGCTCCTGGATTCCCGAGCGAGACGTTCGTCCGTCAATTTCCGTCCAGGTTGGAAAGGAAACCTGATATGTTCGATAAGAGTCATTTGGGTGCGGATTGTTGATTGTTTCTTAACCGCGCAACGTATGTGCAGCTTGCTCCGAGTTTATGGCGGAAATCAATAAGTAGATGGGTCATAAATGAAGAATAATTGAATCTGGTGTAAAGGGACATAGAGGATCGCACTGGTCAAGACGACTTGTACTCGAGAGAATTTCGACGAAAGATCAGGATCAACGATTTCGATCAAGTATCAGAGTCCATTATAATTATAAGAGAAGAGGAGAAAAAAATTATGCACATTGGAAACTTGCACATAGCCTCCTTGATCATATTTACGACATGTATGTTTATTATCATGGCTTTCTCATGAAGGAAGCCTCACGAACGACGCACTGAGAAAAAAAAAGTTTGAATGAACAAAATCTGCAGTCAAATAAGTTCAACTGGATATTTATTTGGTCTAACTAAATAATTAGTTTATGCAACAATTCTGCGCTTCGGTAGACCAAAATATTATTCAGGCAAAAAAATGTTGAATTGTACTAACTAAATATCCAGTTGAACGTATTTGACTGCAGATTTTGTTCATTCAAACATTTTTCTTTCTCAGTGCGGAAGCAAATGAAGAAGCTACAAATTGGAAATTGGAATCATGCGAATTGGAATTTTTTCACGATTTTTTAGCAATTCAATTGTGTTATTAATTGTTTTTGTCATCTTGTGTATCGGTGCTAGAAAAGTGAACTCGATAGTCGCTAAATTGGGAAACTCAGTGTTTCCCTTAAAAAATTTCAAAACATTTTTGAGGACGAATCTCTCGAGCGTTTTTCACCAAATTCAACACTAACCATTCTTTTCATCCAGTGTATTTGTGCAAAAAAATGTAGCTCGATACTTCTAAAAGTGCGAAGAGCTTTAACAGAGTTTTTTTGAAAATTTGAATTTTTTTTTTTAAACCGAACCTTCCGAGCGATTTTTCTGAAGTTCAGAATTATTTGTCGCTGTCATTGAATGTATCGTCACCGAAAAATTCAGCTCGATAGACGCAAAATTACAAGAGTCAGAGAACTTACAAATTTTTCGTGATTTTTTTTTTTTCGAAATCGAACCTTTCGAGCGATCTTTCCCAAATTCGATCCCAATCGTCCTTATTATAAAGTGCATCTGCGTATTAAATTTCAGGGTGACAACATCAAATTTATGAAAATTAGACGACCCACAGAAATTTTACAAAAAATTTTATGTCCCCCCAAATTGCCAATTATTTTGCAATTTCAAAAAAATTGCTCTTAGTACAAGGATATACATGGTTTATACAAGGGATATACAGGGATATATCATGGTTTTGATGAGAATCTCAACAAAAAAAATTAAAAAAAAAAAATATTATTATAGTCCTCAGATTATTATTATTATTATTATTTTACTTAAAATAAAACAATATTACAAATTTCTCAGAGCTCGAAACAGTGCGCAGAATCGTGGTGTTAAGAGGAAATACAGCGTTGGACAAACTGTTGGACTGGGTCGTTTATGTCCACGTACAATTTTCAACGGGTCGAAATGCTTCAAAAAATCTAAAAAAAATCCTGACTAATCCTCAATGTTTGTAGAATGTAAATCAATGTTTATCAAAGCCCAAAAGTTATTGTTTTTTACGCTGTTAATAGCTATCTGAGCGAAAACGACCGAAAAAATGTTTTGGCTTAAACGTCAATTCAAAAAAAAATTTGCAACAGAAAAAAGAATTGCCATGGATTATCATCATGGTCATAATAATGTTTGAGACAAACCGGATTGCGATCGGTTGTGCTGAAAAAAGTATAATTGTTCAGTCACCTGAAAATAAACGATTTCAAGGAGAGGAAAATCGAAGATTTCTATTAAAAACAAATCGATCATCAAGTTTTGTACCGAAAAATATTATTTTTATTTGAAAAATTGTTACATCATAAGTAACATGGACAAAATAAAAAAAAATGCTTGAAAAAAATTGAATTAATAAAAAAAAAAAAAAAAAAAAAAATTGCCTTTTTTTGGAGTCAAAAAAATCGGAAAATTAAAATATTTTTTTACATACCTCTACACACTATCGGAAGTGTCCTGAATAAAAATATAATTAAAACAAATTAAGGTTTAGGTGTCCATTGGACAGTTATTTCAGGGGAAGGCGAAAAAACCTCACAAATTAAGGGTGTGAGTGGTTTTAACATAGGGTTTGGATTTTTGTGCATCGATTTCTTGTGGGATTTTTTAAAAATCTTGTTCAATGTCTGGCGTGACAAAATAGTATGAACGAAATTTTTCTTTTCTCTTTATTCTTCTATAAAAAAAAAAAAATTCCACCATTAAAGGTAGCTTCATCATTACTGATTTTACTCGAAAATATTATGAAACTGCGATTTTACGTAGATCACTTTATTGAAAAACGAAATGGCAATTTTATAATTGATTCACGGTTTTAATTATGGGATTTCTGCCATTAAAAATTCCTCTCTGCTCGTATGAACGAGCCCTACTCTGATTGGTTGGATTTTACTCTTTTTTTATTTACTCTTTTGGGTCTAAATTTTCGATTATTGATGAAAATCAGTTTGTCAAATTATTTTTCGTCACTCGAGGTTACAACGAGACGCAGCGTCGTGAAGTAAGAGAAGACTGCTGATAAAAACTGCAAAGAAAAAAAAAAACATTAATCGAAAATGGTAAATAATGATCGGCAGATCGATGACGATGGCGAGAGAGTTTGAAATTTTGGTACCGAGGCGTAAGAACTCATCGACAGAGTTGGTAGAAAACCGGCGACCGAAACGATCACCGAGCGTTGACATTTTCGAAGGAGAAACAAAAAATTCTTCATCATGCTCAGCGGCATGTCAATCCAGGGAACATCGTAGACTGCATTGCTCAAATGATCGCACTAATCGCAAAGCTCGCGGCATTAAATAACGTTTTTCGTGACTCGCACGCTTCGTCGTTGTCAATTTTCATTGTCATTTGTAATTAAGCAATCTTGTACTCACAACGTTGATCAAATTTTCCGCTGGCCAGGCACAGATGAAGAGATTCAACGTTGCTATAAGTGCGATAGGTCCAAATTGCATTTTGACGGCGAAAGGTGAATCCTTTGCGGCGTAAAATAAATATTGAAATGTTTAGCCCCAACAAATTTAAACTTCAAATTTTCAACCTCAACATTTTTGAAAAAAAAAGGTCCTGAGGATTGAGATCAGAGTTGTGAGTAATGCATTATTTTGATAATGCATTACCGTATTCGTTACCTATTACACTGCACAATGTAAAATGGTCAAGTGTAACATTACAAAATACAAAAGTAATGCGTCATGAATGCGTGTTCCATTACAGAGTACAAAAGTAATGTATAATGGATGCATGTGGCATTACAAATAAAAAAAGTAATGTGTAATGTAGGCATGTGCAATTGAAAATAAAAAAAAATTAATGTGTAAGGGATGAGTGCTCCATTACAAATTAAAATTGAAAAAACAATTAAATAGTGATTTTTTGGAGTAATTTTTACTTCATTGTTGTAAAAGAAAAGTAATGTGTAATGGATGAGTGCTCTATTATAAATTGCAATTGAAAAAACAATTGAATAGTGATTTTTTGGAGTTATTTTTACTCCATTGTTGTAAACAAAAAAGTAATGTCTAATGGATGAGTATTCCATTACAAATTGCAATTGAAAAAACAATGAAATAGTGATTATTTGGAGTAATTTTTACTGCATTGTTGTAAAAAAAAAGTAATGTGTAAGGGATGAGTGCTCCATTACAAATTAAAATTGAAAAAACAATAAAATAGTGATTTTTTGGAGTCATTTTTACTCCATTGTTGTAAAAAAAAAGTAATGTGTAATGGATGAGTTCTCCATTACAAATTGCAATTGAAAAAATAATTGAATAGTGATTTTTTGGAGTAATTTTTACTCCATTGTTGTAAAAAAAAAAGTAATGTGTAATGGATGAGTGCTCCATTACAAATTGCAATTGAAAAAATAATTGAATAGTGATTTTTTGGAGTAATTTTTACTCCATTGTTGTAAAAAAAAAAAGTAATGTGTAATGGATGAGTACTCCATTACAAATTGCAATTGAAAAAATAATTGAATAGTGATTTTTTGGAGTAATTTCATTGTTATAAAAATTACAATTGAAGAAAAACTTATAGGTGTCAGTGTATATACTACACTGTAATATACACTGTAAGTTAATATACATTGACGCTTCAAAGTTTTTATTGAATTACAATTACGACTACGATAGTAAAGTTAACAAAAACTTGATACACACAAACTATTCTCACTGAAAAATTAATAAACTTACCTTTGAGCAAAATGGTACCTGCTCTAAATTGTGGTAGAAACACACTAATTTGTAATGGAATATTCTCCACTACCAATTACTTTTTTGTCAATTGTAATTTTTAATGGAGCACTCTTTCATTACACGTTATTTTTTTTATTTGTAATGGAACATGCACACATTACACATTACTTTTTTTTTTGGTAATGGAAGACGCATCGATTATACATTACTATATTTTCATTTGTAATGGAACATTCATTCATTACACGTTACTTGTGTAATTTGTAATGGAAAACTTATGCAATACACATTGTTCGAAGTAATGGACAATGCATTACTTATACATCACTATTTTCACAACTATGATTGTGATAAAGAAAAAATGATCTTTGAACTTGTGAGTATTGGGAAAATTGATTAGGATTAACCTTCCGTGGTCACACAAGGTCAAAACGACCCCACGACTACTTTTCTTTTTTCTTCTTTATGAATTATTTTGAATATATCGACATGTTATTTTGTACAAACTGATTTTTAATACATCAACTAGAATGTTTGAAGGATGTTTTGTAATTTTTTTAGTTTTTTCCGGCCGATATTTTCCCCACGATACTTGTTCAAAAATGGTCAAGGTCAAATCGACCCAGATAGGTGTGACGACGGAGGGTTAGAAAAAAAGAAGAAAAAAATCACTCACGCCACAGAGCTGAATACTGCTCGTGATGGCGGCGATTCCACAAGCTGTCGAGCTCGCAATGGCGATGTAACTCATCGTGTCGGAAACGTCAAGGGCATACGCGAGTATGCCTCTGTGTTTGCGCACGAAAAGCTCAAATTGACGAACGTCGCTGACACTTTTGAGCTCATCGGCCAGCATCTCGAGACGGGCACCGGCGAACCACATGATAAAAGCTGCTTGGCAATCGACCGTTACACCGGAGGAGCACTGAAAACCAGCGATACTCTGATGAACGTACGCAAGATACAAGGCGATTCCCGTTTCAACGGAGAACGGATATACCGCGCTCGTTGGCAATTTCTGTCCTGGAAACAATATTGGTCCAGCGATTCCCATCGCTGTGGCGATGTAATTCACGAATGACATGAATGCGTGAAAGCCCGAGCATCTGTCGATGTAACGCTGTAATATTACAGCCTCGTGCGGTTCAGCCTTTTCAACGAAATCCTCCATCTCGCCGATCAGCCACTGATCAACGAAATAACGAGATGACGAAACAGAGTAATTCCCATTCGATAAATTTCCATCGTCAAGTTTGAGCGGCTCGTGTCGATCGAACCGTGGATCGATTCGATCATCGACGATCAACGCCCGATCTTCGTCCCTCTTCATTTCCACTCACCTGAGTACGTTTTATGTGGATTCTGTAGATGATCATTTTGAACATCAGATTCAAGGTTGCACCCATGAAACACGCCGATTGAGTGAGGACGAGTGAATTATCCGAGTATTTGAACAGCGAGAAAACGAGAGGTACGAACAGGCCTAGGGCACTCACGAAGGACACGCACCATGCAACGTTGTACTCGAAGGTCTCTCGTTTGGTCGCGTTTCTCGATGGTGGCCACGTGCATGCCAGATTAACGCTGAGTTTCGTAAAGTGAAGAGCTCCCTCAAAATTATCTCGCACCGACATTGCGTCGAGCGAATATTGCAAACGAACGATTGGGTCACGACTGAACGTGCTGACCGATGAATCCACGAAAAAGTGGGAGAAACGCATCGCCGAATCGTGCAGTTGGAAGTTTTCATCGCTCCGAACGTTTAGCCAAAACGTTTTGGAATAATTGATCGACTTCCGGGAGAGGGAGACGTCGAGTTACGTTTTGCTTCTTACTAACCGTGAGAATCTTGACACCCTGTCGTTATCAGCTTACAATACCGCATTTCCCGATACCTCTGCGATTTTTATTGCAACGCATAGGGGTGAATTTTATATTGGATCGGAATAGCTACTACATTCTCGTATTTTCCATTTAGCACTGTATGCGTTCGGTATGCAACGCTTCGTTCTGACTTCAGTGCCAATCGATATCAGCAATTATGTGCCTCTACGTCGGTTATTACAGCCCAACACAATGGACCATAATTGCCGGTTTCCCCGTGTGGGGATATCGTTGGACATTGCATTTGTGGAGAACGGAGGGGGAAAGTCCGCATCCATCGAATTCGTCGGACAGTTTACTCAAGGATCTCGAAGCGGTAAGTTCTACCATCGCTGATGGTACCGCAAAGCATTATAGCTTGGATTTTTGAGGTTGGACAGCGGACCTGGTCAATGTTTGTTCGATGAAAATTATTGAGGTGCGGATTCTTCGTTGTTTCTTCGTGGCGCAACGGATATGCAGTTTGTTTGGAGTCCTTGACGGAGAACAAAGTCAAGTCAACAAAGTCATTCGGGTGAGAAAATAATTAAGGGAAAGTGCCACTGTGACGAGTCGAAAAATCGATTTTTTTTTTCAATTTTCTTAAAGTATATATGGGGCGTTCAATACTAAATCTGACAGTCTGAAAAACTTTTTTTTGACTTCCTCAAATTTTTTATGTTTTTCAGTACTCATCAAAAGCCCCTTTTTGTTAAATTTTGAGATTTTTTTTTTATTACCCGTTCGCAAGACATTAAATTTATAAAGAAACCGCTGTTTTTCGGTTTTTTGGTCGTAACTTCTTCAATAATGGTCCAAATTGAGTGTTTTTTTTCTTCAAAATTTTTGTCTTTTTGTGGCATCTTCGGAAAAAATACAAAAAAAAATATTCGACGTGTTTTTAAAAGTGAGTGCATATTTTGATTTTTTTTGAAAATTTTTTATTTCAAACTTCTATCTATTCAACAACTTTTAAGAACAGTCCAGTCGTGGGTCCCCCATAATTACTATTTTTTTTCTGATATTTGAAAAAAAAAAATTCTATAAATTATCGAGAATACCAATTTTTGTTTCTGTGTAGTATTTTTTTAATTATTTTGAATTAATTTCGACACTTTTTATTGTTAACTGATTTTAAAAATTAATAATTAATAATTAATCGATGAGCAAATAACAACAGTTCAAGAATCGTATGACTGGGCATCGAATCAAGGGGATAAAAAGCAAAAGCACGCATTTTTAAATTGAAATATTTTCAAAAAAGTTCCAAATTATTTGCTATCGATTTTTTTTTCAATGCTCAGTAAAATAAAAGCCACAGTAGCGAATGAAGCTTCGGATAATTTGACCGTGAAAAAAAAAATATTTTTGCTCTGTTACTTTTTATTTTTATTTAAATCATTACACATTCGTCACCATGTGAATTTTTATCCGCTAATTAATTAAAAATCTGTACTTTGTATGATCCGAAAGATTGTTTAAGGGTTGTTGAGACTTAAATCGCAAATGATGAGAAAATTCTGAAAATTTTGTATGTTTTTCAATGAAGTATTTAAGAGGTCGTGTAAAAATTTCACCACGATTTGCAAGCTATCGAATAATTAAGATTAACAAATTAAATAAAATTAAATGTAGTCTTATGGAAACTGATGTAACTTTGCGATAAGTTTTTTTTTTGACCTCTCAATTTTTTAATATCCACAATATACTGAAAGCAACGGAAAGAAAACGAAGTTTATTGATAAATAATTTTTTGTATTTGTTTAAAAAATTGTTTTTAACAAAACGTTTATTTCTCAATAACGAGCTTCCTAATCGTCGTAAAATTTTTACACAACCTCTTAAACAGAATTTTCTCATCATTTTTTATTTTAACCCTTAAGGAGGTCGAAGTAATGATGATAGAATTCTGAAAATTTGGTATGTTCTTATCTGAAGTATTCACGAGGTCGTGTAAAAATTTCACTACGATTAAGATGCTATTTATTGAACAATTAACATTCAAAAGTTTCATAGCTTCTAAACAACCTTAAAACACTCTTCGAAACACTGTGTCGAACCAATTGGAGAAGTGAGACAATATCGACATTTTTCCAAGAGTCAAATTATTTTTCGTCATTTCTCGTGACAACGAGATGAAGAGTTGTAAAGTAGGAGAACACTGCTGAGAGAAACTGGAAATGAAAAAAAATAATTAAGAAATAAAAAATAAAAAAAATTGTTGCAATAATCGACTTGCTGTTTTGGGGGATAAAAATGCATACCGAGGCGTAAGAACGCAACGAGAGAGTTGGCAAAAAACCGGCGACGGAAACTATCACGGTCCGTTGACATTTTTGAAGAAGAAACGCGAAATTCTTCATCATGTCGCGCGACATGTCCATCCAAGGACTGTTGTAGACAGCATTTTCTAAATTAACGCACTAATTGGAAAACTTTTCGGATATAATGACTTTTCTGGCGAGTGAACAAGAATCACTGGTTGTCCGCCATTTTATATCGATTGACAACGAAATAATATACTCACAGCGTTCATTAGATTTTGCGCCGGCCAAGCACAGATAAAGAGATTGAGGGCTGCAATCAGTACAAGTGGTCCAAATTGCATTTTCACGATTGGAGGTTGATTCTTTGGACCACGAGAAAAGAAAGATGTCTCAATATTTTCATGCTTTTCTTATGTGCCCACGAGGTAATTCCTCTTAAGGGGCTATTCTAGTCTAGAATTTTGAAAAAATCCATTTTTTGCATAATCTCGAAGTTTAGACCTTTAAGGAAATATACTTGAAAAGATATTTTTTAATTCCAATAATTTATGGAGTAATAGCTATTTTAGTGACGCAACAACTTCGTCACGTCGGAGCTCAACTTTAAGAGAGTATTCTGGTTGGGAATTTTGAAAAAATCATTTTTTTTCCGCATATTCCAAAAGTTTAGACCTTTAAGAATATATCGACGAAAGGAAATTTTGAAATTCCAATAATTTACGAAGTTGTAGCTATTTTAGTGACGCAGCAACTACGCTCGCCATGTCGGAACGTAACTTTAAAGGGGTATTCTGGTCTAGAATTTACAAAAAATCAATTTGTTTTGCATATTCTTAAAGTTTAGACCTTGAAGAATATATCGTCAAAAGGAAATGTTTTAATTCCAATAATTTACGAAGTTATAGCTATTTTAGTGACGCAGCAACTACGTCCGTCACATTGGAGCTCAACTTTGAGGGAGTATTCTGGTCTAGAATTTTGAAAAAATCAAATTTTTTCTGCATGTTCTTAATGTTTAGATCTTCAAGAATATATCGTCAAAAGGAAATTTTTTAAATCCAATAATTTACGAAGTTGTAGCTATTTTAGTGACGCAGCAACTACGTCCGTCACATTGGAGCTTAACTTTAAGGGAGTATTCTGGTCTGGAATTTTGAAAAAATCAATTTTTTTGCATATTCTTAAAGGTTAGACCTTTAAAAATATACCGTCAAAAGGAAATGTTTTAATTCCAATAATTTACGAAGTTATAGCTATTTTAGGGATGCAGCAACTACTCCCGTCATGTCGAATCGCAACTTTAAAGAGGTATTTTGGTCTAGAATTTTGAAAAAATCAATTTTTTTTGCACTTTCTCAAAGTTTAGAACTTTCAGAATATATTTGGTGAATTTTTTTTTTCCATTTTATCTGAGGTAGCTACGACGACATTCTTACTAATTAAGATTTTTTTTTGAATTTTGTATTGGATGACTAGAAAGATTGTATTGTGTCAAACGACGCACCCCTTTTATTTTTTACCTCCAACTTTACCAGCTTGTAACTTATGTAATTTTCACTTTGTTTTTCTCGAATTTTTTTTTTGTTTATTCTTAAAATATTATTATTTTATTTTTTATTATCGAGCTCGACAAAACGCCCAAAATGTATGTCTCTAGACCGGAATACCGCCTTAAGAGGATGCGAGAGTAACTCAAGTGATGTATGAGTGCGAGAGAGATAGCTGAAATTTTCGAACAATTTTTTCTCAGACATCGGCAACATTTGGGGCAAAATGGAAGTGTCAGTATATTCATCAGTATATTTCGCAGGGCATGGCACTTTGTTTTTTTTTTTTAATTTTTCAACACTTGCGAGAAAGACCTGTTCGAAAATTTGTCGGTAAAACAGACTTCTTCACACTATATTTTTCATTACACTTCTCTTCGTGTTTTGACTGTGCTCCACTCGCGGAAAATAGAAAGAGAAACTGTCGAAGAAGTACCTCCGCCGATAAAGTCATTACCTACTTAAGCATGCAGTGGTAATGCGAGTGAATTCGAGCAGGCCCGCTAGAGGACACTCAGGGCGGCGCCTCCCCAGTTGTGGTTCAATGAAATAGCTAATTCTTAGGTAGGGAGTCACTATTTTCAAGCGATAAGAATCCGTGGGTGATGACCACGAAACCAACGGACAAGGGAGTATTGGGAAATGAACTTTCCACATAGGGCTCGTCACCATAAAGATTGCGGTAAGAACTCCCGAAGAGTTTTGTTCACGGATCGGTTTCTCAATGGTTAATGAGTGAACGAAAATGACAAATGAATGAGAAAATTTCTTACACTGAATAGTTGTAGACCACTCATAATGGCGCCTACGCCACACGCGACCGAGCTGGCAAAAGCAAGGTACCTCATCGTGTCTGCGACCCCAACGGCGTACGAGAGTATATCCCTGTGCTTGCGCACAAAGACCTCGAATTCTCGAGCATCGTCAATGTTTTTCAGCTCATCAGCCAGGATCTCGAGTCGCGCACCGACGAACCACATCATAATGGCTGCTTGGCAGTCGACCGTGACACCGGAAGAGCACTGAAAACCAGCGATACTCTGATGAACGTAAGCAAGATACATGGCGATTCCAGTCTCAACGGAGAACGGATATGCCGCGCTCGTTGGCAATGGCTGTCCGGGAATCAACATTGGTCCAGCGATGACCACCGCCGCGGCGATGTAATTAACTAACGATATGAATGCGTGAAAGCCCGAGCATCTGTCGATGTAACGCTGTAGTATTACAGCCTCGTGCGGTTCAGCCTTTTCAACGAAATCCTCCATCTCGCCGATCAGCCACTGATCAACGAAAGAACGAGATGACGAAGCAGAGTTATTCTCATTCGATAAATATCCATCGCCAAGTTTGGGTGGCTCGTGTCGATCGAACCGTGGGTCGATTCGATCATCGACGATCAACGCCCGATCTTCGTCCCTCTTCATTTCCACTCACCTGAGTACGTTTCATGTGGATTCTGTAGATGATCATTTTGAACATCAGATTCGAGGTTGCACCCATGAAACACCCCGATTGAGTGAGGACGAGTGAATTATCCGAGTATTTGAACAGCGAGAAAACGAGAGGTACGAACAGACAGAAGACACTCAGAAAGGACACGCACCATGCAACGTTGTACTCGAAGGTCTCTCGTTTGGTCGCGTTTCTCGATGGTGGCCACGTGCATGCCAGATTAACGCTGAGTTTCGTAAAGTGCAGAGCTCCCTCAAAATTATCTCGCACCGACATTGCGTCGAGTGAATATTGCAAACAAACGATCGGGTCACGACTGAACGTGCTGACCGATGAATCGACGAAAGAGTGGGAGAAACGCATCGCCGAATCGTGCAGTTGGAAGTTTTCATCGCTCCGAACGTTTATCCAAACGTTTTGGAATAATTGATCGACTTCGGGAAGAGGGAGACGTCGAGTTACGTTTTGCTTCTTACGAACCGTGAGAATCGTGACACCCTGTCGTTATCAGCTTACAATACCGCATTTCCCGATACCTCTGCGATTTTTATTGCAACGCATAGGGGTGAATTTTATATTGGATCGGAATAGCTACTACATTCTCGTGTTTTCCATTTAGCACTGTATGCGTTCGGTATGCAACGCTTCGTTCTGACTTCAGTGCCAATCGATATCAGCAATTATGTGCCTCTACGTCGGTTATTACAGCCCAACACAATGGACCATAATTGCCGGTTTCCTCGTGTGGGGATATCGTTGGACATTGCATTTGTGGAGAAGGGAGGGGGGAAAGTCCGCATCCATCGAATTCATCGGACAGTTCACTTTTGGATCCCCAAACAATAGGTTCTTCCATCGCTGATGGTACCGCATCGCGTATACCTTGAATTTTTGAGGTTGGGAAACAGTCCTGGTGAATGTTAAGTCCACGAGAGTCATTGATTTGCGGATTGTCAAATTATTTCTTTATTGCGCAACGTATATGCAGCTTGGTTCGAGTCCTTGCCGGAGATCGATAAGCAAATGGGTATCGACTAGTTATGTGGGTGATAAAAAATATTTTTATCTTTTTTTTAACAAAATTGAAACATTTTGCAAAGAAAACAAAATGATCTTTTATCTTAAAAATAAAAAATAAAATTGGTACGATTAATAAAAATAATAATTGAAAAATATAGAAGCTGTATATTAATTAACGAATTTTTAATTAAACTATATATTTTTTTTATGTAAAACAAATAAACAATAACATTGATTATGATTTAAGGACAACAATGTTTTGCGAAAAAAAAATTTATGCGATACTCATTTTTAGGCCAATTCGCGATATCTGGCCCATAACGGACCTTAAAAAATGAGGTCGGAAAACCCGGGGTAAAAAGTATCATAAAAAAAAAATTTGAAAAAAAATGTATTCCCAACAAAATTGAAAAAATTTCAAAAGAAAACAAAATTATCTATTATCTAAAAAATTTTTTTTGGGTTAATAAAAATAACAGTTGATAAATGTACAAGTTATTTATTATTCAACGAATCGTTAATTAATCTATATATATATATTTGTTTAAACAAATGAACAAAAACATTATTTATCATTTAGGGAAACAAATTTTTTATGATGAAAAGAAAATGTATCATTTTTTGGAAGGTCCCAGAATTTTTTATTTCGGAGTTTCGCCAAAATGGCGAATTCGTTCAAGACAGAACAAAAGCAAACAGATTTGGTGTCTGAAAGCCACAAAAAGTATATTAACCGGCTCATATAATATACAATAAATAATTTGTTCCAACAGTATAAATTATTTTGCATCCGACGACGAGAGGACGTCTCTCTTGAGCTCATTATTCGTCTATTCATTTATTTTTTTATTTTTTTTAACTGAAAATCAAAAACTCACAAATTTTTTCTACGATTATTCACCTTCGGAGCTCAAAACAATGCGCAGAGTCGTGGTGTAGGAAAATGCAGCCGATAGATACTGAGAATGGCGTATAAGAAAGTAAGCGGATGGATAATTGTCCTTTGTGAAATTCCATTATATTTATTCATTTGTTTATTGTTTCAATTGTGACTTACCGCGGCGTAAGAATGCAGCGAAAGAGTTGGAAGAAAACCTGCGATTTGAACGACGACTGGTTGACGTGACCTCTGAAGGATCATGAGAATGTTCTTCATCATCCTCGGTGAAAGATTCATCCAAGATGTATTGTAAACGGCCGTGCCCAAAACTTGACACTTGGAAAAAATGAAAATCACAACTACGATCGTGCTAAAAATCTTGTTTCCACGGGGGGGGGGGGGGGGGGGGGGATATTCAGCAGATCCTTCGACCTTCAAAGTCTCAGGAGAAAATCCTGCAAATACGAAATTCATCGCTTCTTCAGTCTTTTTTTTTGTATTTGCAGGTCCTCCTCTATGGCAAAGTTTCAAAAATTCATTGAAAATTCATTCTCAAAGAATTTTGGCCTGGTGCTGTGGCCTTGAGAATTTTATGAATTAAAAAAAAAATGATTTCTGGAGGTTTTAGGACATTTTAAACCAGAGCTGGACAAAGTACCGGAAAGTACTTCAAGTACGAAGTACAAAGTACCGTAATTATTTGAAGTATCAAGTACCGGCGGTACTTGAAGTTCTACGTACTTATTACTTGAAGTACTTGAGAATTAAAGAACTTCAAGTAAAAGTACTTGAAAAATCAAGTACAAAGTATCAAGTACTCTTCAAGGTTTCAGGTCTATCTCGTAAGTTCTAGTACTCACATTTGATTTCTTATTCTCATTTGATTTTGATTCGAGTACTTTTTGTATAAAAACATATTTGAAGTACTTAAAAAGTACTTGAAGTACTTAGAAAGTGCTTGAAGTACTTAAAAAGTGCTTGAAGTACTTAGAAAGTGCTTGAAGTATTTAGAAAGTGCTTGAAGTATTAAAAAAGTACTTGAAGTACTTAAAAAGTACTTGAAGTACTTTGAAAGTACTTGGAGTACTTAAAAAGTGCTTGAAGTACTTAACAAGTACTGACCTACTTAAAAAAATGACCCCATGTGGCCACCGTGCTACGATTAGGATTTGTGACCACGGAGGGTTGAAGAAAAAAAAAATAACGCACCACTTCGATCAGATGATCGGCTGGCCAAGCGCAGACGAATAGATTCATCGCGGCAACGATGACAACCGGCAAAAATTGCATTTTTATCGCAAACGGTTGATTCTGCAACGAAGAATGTATATAGGGCATTTCATTAAAAACATTTTTCAGGAAATTCATATTTTTTTACCCAACACAAAAAAAAACTTTTTTTTTTCAATTATAGCTATAAGTTCTAGAAAAATTGATGAAAATCTAAGCAATTTTTCACTTTTTCGAGAAAAATCTTCTTTTTCTCGAAGTTCGCGGTTTTCAATTTTTTTTCACGCAAAAAATACCTTGATCAATTCCGGAAAAAATGCCGACATTTCCTTCTATATTGCTTCCTCATAAAGGAAGCTTTGTTTTCGTGAATTTTTTTTTTCTCGAGTTTTTTATTAGGACATTTCATATAGATTTTAATATCTAAAAATTTTGTATATTTTTTTTCGAAAAGTACATTTAAGGCGAAAATTTTGAAAAAAAACGTCCCATCAGTCAATTTTTGAAGAAGCTATTTGAAAAAAAAAGTATTTTTTGGGTTGGGTAAAAAAATTTAAAAATTTTCTGAACAATATTTTTAATGGGGTAGAAAAGAAAAAAAAATCAGCCAAATCGAAAGGGGTCAGGGTCAAAAGTGGTCGATTTGACGTGGAACGACCCATAAGCAGAGAGAATCAAGGTCGCGGTAACAGGCAGAATCGAAGGGATTTTCCTGGGTCGATTGATAGGCTTTGGCGTACACTCAGCAATTGTAGACCACTGAAAATCGTCCCGAGACCGCCCATCATTGTCGTGGTAAGTGCAACGTAGCGCATCGTTCGCGAGACCTCTTCGGCGTAGCGCAACAAGCGTTGATGCTTTTTCACGAAATAGCGAAAATCGCCGATCGTCCCGTCGCGCTCGAGCTCGAAAGTGAGAATCTCGAGTCTGGCACTGGCGAACCACATCATAAGTGCAGTTTGACAGTCAATCGTCGCCCCGGTCGAGCACTGAAGACCGACCATTATCTGATGGACGTAAACCGCGACGACGGCCAATCGGCCTTCAACGTTGAAGGGATAAGTCGCGTGAGTGGGAAATTTCTGAGGCAGAAATAAGGGTCCGCAACAGACGACAGTGGCGGTGAGATAATTGACGAATGTGATGACCAGATGAAAAGTCGAGCATCGATCGACGTAACTCTGATATATTCGGCGCTCGTGAGGCATCGCATTCTCGAGGATATTCTCCATTTCATCGATCAATATCTAGCCGGAATATTGACGGAAAAAAATCATTCATCATTCGTTCGTTTATTTTATTTTTTATTAAATTAATTAAATTTTCATTGCTATTGAATTATTTCTAGCGGTATTTTGGTCTAAAATTTTGAAAAAATCAATTTTTTTTTTCATATTTTCAAAATTTAGACCTTTAAGAATATATCCTCGAAAGGAATTTGTTTAATTCCAATGATTTATGCAGTTAAAGCTATTTTAGTGACGTAGCAACTACGTCCGTCACGTCAGAGCTCAACTTTGAAAAAGTATTCTGGTCTGTAATTTAAAAAAATATTTTTTTTTGCATAATCATAAAATTTAGACCTTTAAGAATATATTCTCGAAAGGAATTTGTTTAATTCCAATGATTTATGGAGTTAAAGCTATTTTAGTGACGTAGCAACTACGTCCGTCACGTCAGAGCTTAACTTTGAGAAAGTATTCTGGTCTGTAATTCTGAAAAATAATTTTTTTCGTGCATATTCTTGAAGTTTAGACCTTTTAAAATATATCCTCGAAAGGAAATTTTTCAATTCCAATGATTTATGGAGTTAAAGCTATTTTAGTGACGTAGCAACTACGTCCGTCACGTCAGAGCTTAACTTTGAGAAAGTATTCTGGTCTGTAATTTTGAAAAATAATTTTTTTTGTGCATATTCTTGAAGTTTCGACCTTTAAGAATATATCCTCGAAAGGAAATTTTTTAATTCCAATGATTTATGGAGTTATAGCTATTTTAGTGACGCAGCAACTACGTCCGTCACGTGAGAGCTTAACTTTGAGAAAGTATTCTGGTTTGTAATTTTGCAAAATAATTTTTGTGTGTGCATATTCTTAAAGTTTAGATCTTTGAGAATATATTCTCAAAAGGAATTTTTTTTATTCCAATAATTTACGGAGTTATGGCTATTTTAGTGACGCAGCAACTACACTCGCCACGTCGGCATCGGAGCAAATCATATACTGGGTGTCCCGAGAATGAAGAGCAATACCTTGAGGGTAGGATTCGTGACTCAATAACGAGTAGAAAAGTGCTTTGCCATTTTTTGATATTTTGAACCCTTGAGTTGTTATTAATTTATTAAATTGCAGTTGTGTTTAAAAAAAAGTTTGGTAAAAATATTTTTTGTTTTTTTTTTTTCGTCGAGCTCGATAAAATGCTCAAAATATATGTTTCTAGATCAGAATACCGCCTTACGTTATTGGTGAAGGGGGAAAATGAACTCTGGAGGCAAAATATACAGCATAAAAAATTATGAAAAAATATAAAAATTCGAAAAATTATGAAATAAGGGAATTATCATTATAATTGGCACACATATATTATTATAATATATATATGCCAATTACGCGTACAATAAATCTAAAATGTTTATTATACTTTGTGGTTACTCTTTTTTACTAAAATAATTCGAGAATCTGAGGGCCAAAGCAAAGTGGCCATACTCGTAAAAAAAAATTAAATAATGCAACCACGATTAAAATCGAGTTTTGCCGAAAATTCAATTACAGAAATGTACCAAGCAGGTTGGTCCAAGTACACCGCAACCTCGATTCAAGGAACCGCGATTCGTGAAATTTCCCCCACTATGCGCCGAATATCGATCGGTGTAGAGCGCGGTGGGAGAAGCGGCAAGCCAATCGCATCAGTCGTCAGCGGCGCAGGAACGCTTCTGTGCAATGTGCGCAACCCCCACATTTGCTGCAAGTGTGATGCGGAGCCGGTCCCGCCGCTGTTCCTTGAATCGAGGTTGCAGTGTACCTTGGTTATATTTCCAATGTTTTTTCTCGTTTACTCGAATAAAAAAAAAAAAAATGCTCACGTTAATATCCATTTTCCCTCCCTCTGCTTCTAATTGTAGTAAAAATTACCAATTACAATGATCCATTTCTGTTTTTACAATAGTTACACCATTTACCTGGGTTCTTTTGCGCTGAACTCGATAGACGATAGTTTTTATGATAAAATTGAAGATAAAACCGACGTAACAGGCAGATTGTGTGAGAATGAGGGAAGTTGATTGTCCAACGAAGATGGAAACGAGAAGCGGAAGGAGCAGCGATACGGCGAGGACGAGTGACATTGTCCATAGCAAATTGAACTTCTTGGTGTCCCATTCGGAGTCGTTTATCGATGGTGGCCAACTGCGAGCCATGAGAACACTGAGCCTCGTGAATTTAACCGCTTTCTCGACGCTAACATCGAGCCCCATCGTTGAAATAATAACGACTAAAGTATCCGATGACTCGCGCCGCTTCATTTCCTGTTTTCCCTGCGAGAAACCCCCTGCTTTTCCTCCACGCGGAGGGTCGCTATAATTGGCCATTGTCTTTACCGCAAATAATTAATAAGTCACGATTCCTCCTCCGTCCTATTCCCCAAAGCTTCAATTCCCTTCTGGCATTTGTTTATAATTGCATTGTATCGTATCGGCGCCGTTCTATAATTCTTTCTCCAAAGAATCGATGGGAACCACGACACATTGCGTCCTTCATCCCCTTGTTTCCCCTTCCGAAGGTTCTCCCTAACGAGGCAACGATAAACGACGCCGGAAAGGGGTTGAATTAATTTCCCCATCGATGCGCCGACGCCAGCGCATGCATTTACCGGCGTGCAAGGCGTGTTGCATAACTCCAGGCGTCACTTCGTCGCGAACATTGTACTTGTTTCATTCTGCTCTGACAACGAGTTTTCCTCAATCCTTCGAAAGGGGAAAAGGTTTTTCATTTAATTCAGGCTTATCTCGAGATATTCTTCAACAGGTGCAAGGTAGCTTTGTTTTTTTTTTAATTCTACAGAATACTTTGGAAGTTACAGTGATGGGAAATGGATCAGAAGTTAGTAGTTCGATCCAGGACTAGTATAATTTGCTATTGACTTCGTGAAACTCGATGGAGAACGTTATTTGCTGGAATCCACGTTCATTGCCACTCGCAGTGTCGTGAAGTAGGAGAAGGCTTTCGTGAGGAACTGAAAATGGAGAATCACATGGAAATGTGAGAATTTCGATTATTCTTGAACCACGGTCCATGAGCCTTGGATTCTCTGCTGATTACTGAGTCTCCATCAGAGTTGGGCAGCATCAATTACATTTGTAATTAAATTACACATTTAATTACATATTATTTTGAGCCATGTAATTGAATTGGATTCATTTACTAATTTACTTCGATCATCGATCACCGAATGCATTTTCATTACATATAATTCAGGAGAATATCATACAATTACTTGTAATTGATGCTAGAAGTAATGCAATTACTTGTAATTGATGCTCAAAGTAATTCAATTATCTATAATGGATGCTCGAAGAACTTGGTGCATTTGAAACAGAGTTAGGTAACATCAATTACATTTTCAATTGAAATACGTATTTAATTACATATCATTTTGAGCCATGTAATTGAATTGGATTCAGTTACTAATTATTTTGGTCATCGATCACCGAATGCATTTTAATTAGATGTAATTCAGGAGAATATCATATAATTACTTGTAATTGATGCTAGGAGGAATGCAATTACTTGTAATTGATGCCCAAAGTAATTCAATTACCTATAATTGATGCCCAAAGTAATTCAATTACCTATTATCGATGCTCGAAAAACTTGATATCAATTTTAGGAATTAGGTCTAAAGGACCTTTTTTGTAGGAAATTAAATTTTGAGAAAACTTTTCCTTTACATTTATTCGGTTAAGTTAATCATTTCGGAGATAACAGCGAAAAATTAGATTTCTGGGTAAAAAGATTTCTGCTCAAGACACTTTCAAAGATCGTTCAATTCTGCGTAAATTGCAATCAAAATCAATGCCATTGCATCAAAAATCGCGGAGTGGTACAATTTTGAAGAAAAAAGTTTTTGATTCACGTGTATTTTAGATGGAAAAACTTTTGGACGAAGGGAAAGTACTTAATATTAATATTAAGGGCTGTAACTTTCAGGCAATTTTCTTTCGGACATATGCAACCAAATTTCGAGTGGGGAGTGCAAGGAATAAAAAAAGTCGAAAAAAATCGCCCTAATATATATATAAACATAGTGTATGCGATACTGGTATTGAAATATTTTAGAGCACAAACATTTATTAAATAATTGAAACCTAAAAATATTCCAATTCTCGTAATTCAATTACAACATCGTAATTTAAATACAATATCGTCAATTAATGACTACGATATAATTAAATTACATTTGTGTAATTGAATTACATGGATGTAATTGAATTATATCGATGTAATTAAATTACATGGATGTAATTGAATCACATGGATGTAATTGTATTACATCGATGTAATTAAATTACACGGATGTAATTAAATAACACGGATGTAATTGAATTACATGGATGTAATTAAATTATATTGAACAACGATTCTTTTGGGCATCATTTCAATTTTGATGCTGATTACATCCCGCATTGTAATGAAATTCTGTACTAAATACAATGCTGAAAATAATTACCATCAAAATTTGAATTCCATTGCAATGCTCAAAGTATTTTATCATCGAATAATTTCAATTACAAATTTGCCCAACCCTGGTCTTCATGGAGCCCGGCTCAAGTGTCATTTATTTGTAAAGAAGAAAAAAAGCTTTTGAGAACAATTGAAAATTAAGAATGGCAAATATGATATTCTCACCATACCGTAGTATTCCAACGACAGAAATGGAACAAATCCGGCGACAGACACGATGATCGGTCTCTGACAAATAAGCTGAACGATCACGTAATTCCTCGTGAATTTTGCCGGCATATCTGGCCACGGTGAATTGTATATTTCATTACCGATCAATCGGCACTGAGGAATCATCGATATTACCAATGATTGTCAACCGAGATGGTTCAGTGATGCCAACTGGTCAAAAAAATTGTCCCCCAAACCTATTACAAAATTCTCTAAATTCAAACTAAAATACCCTAACTTCAAACGTGATAAAATTTTCAATCAATTTATCCAGTTTCAATTTTGTAGTATTTAATTGCCCAGCATAATTGATTAATCGAATGAACAATGTAAAAAAAATATTTCCAATTTTTTTGAAATCTATTAAACCCTTTGTCTGTAAACCTGGGTCATTTTTGTCCCATCCCCACCTAAAAAATCTCACGTGAGAGAAGGAATTTTGACACCAAAAATTCAAGGCCCCAGCTACCATTGAAACGTCACAGCGAGCGGACAAAATTCGGATTGGACATAAATGACCCACAAATCGTATTTTCAATTTCCCCCCCCCCAAATTTGGGGGAAAACCCCCAAGTTGGCATCACTAAGACGGTTCAGGCTCTCACTTTAAAGTCAAATTTATCGGTACTCACTATCGTTGCCAAATTATCAGCTGGCCAGGCACAAGTGTAGAGATTCATGCCCGAACTCACGACGACAGTGGCAAATTGAAGCTTGACCAGCAAAGGTTGAGGCTGCGCGAGTGATCATAGATTCTTCGTCTGCTTCTTCTCATTTGTTGATTAATATTGTTTCGTTGCTTTTCTAAAATTTTATTTTACTCACGCTTATCAGATGCAGCAGACCGAAGGCCGTTCCAATTCCGGTTATCGCGGCTGTCGTGAATATCACATAACGAATTACCGTTTTAACCTCGTTTGCGTACCTAGACTTTTCGATAACAAAATCCATTTCAATTCGCAAGACTCGATATCAAATCAATTTAACAAGTCTAAGTAAATTTAATAAATTTAACGAGTCTCAACGTGTTTTAATCAGTGTTGTAAAAATAGTAATGTAAAAGTAATGGATTACACATTACTTTAAACAATGTGTATTGGACAATTTTTCCATTACAAATTACAAAAGTAATGTGTAATGGATGCATGTGCCTTTACAAATAAAAAAAGTAATGTGTAATGGATGCGTGTTCTATTACAAGTAAAAAAAAGTAATGTCTAATGTATACATGTTCCATTACAGATAAATAAAGTAATGTGTAATGGATGCGTGTTCCATTACAAATACAAAAATCAATGTGTAATGTATGCATGTTCCATTACAAATAAAAAATGTAATGTGTAATGGACGCATGTCCTATTATAAATAAAAAAAATAATGTGTAATGGATGCATGCCCCATTACAAATAGAAAAAGTAATGTGTAATGGATGAATTTGTCCCTCGCTACATTTTGTTTCTTGTACATTTTTTAAAAAACTATCATGCGTTGATGAAAATATTATTGTCGGAGTAATTATTGTTCCTTCATATATTTGGGACCGTTTTGAGAAAGTGGCTCGACTGAAATTCGTTTTGATGATTATTAATTATTAATGAGCGCGAAGATCGTGGCAACGTTCCGATTGGTTCCGATCATCGTTCCGTTCCCCCTCCACGCGCTCCTCCGCTTGCAGAATTAATGTTATACACTACGACCTCGATAACTGCAACAGCAGAGGGACTGGGGGAACCTCATCGCACTTGCAAAAATCGATGGTGCGCAGATGTCGCCCGCGCATCTCACACAGTCGTGAGCCGTGTCCGCTCTCACACCATGTGCCACGTCGATCGATATCCGCCGCATAGTGGGGACTCTTGCAGTTATCGAAGTTGCAGTTATCGGGGTCGTAGCGTAATACCAAAACCGTCGGGTTCTAATGATTATTTCTCGGAAAGTAGACGGTAATTAATGCTGATTTTTTTTCACGGTATTCGTGATATTCCTTTCTAGCTTCTCTCAGTTTTTTGTCAACTTCTTAGTTTTTTTTTCGACGGTAGCGTTAATAACGTCAAACTCATTTAAACTGCACAGATGCTTGGATAACATATTAAATAGCCTGTACGACGAATTTCAACCATTTCTCAACTAAACGACCTCATGGAGGAACTACCTTGATCGCGCCCTTTTCTCTCATAATAGGGTTTATACTCGTTACCACAAGAGCTGCTGATGCTCAACGACGAATGCATCGAATCTCTCTTTGCTCGCGATGACTTTCGCATCGGCTGCAAGAAGCTCGAGTCTCGCGCCGGCGTACCAAAGCAAAAGAGCCGGCTGAAAATCGAGGGTGAGTCCAGTCGAGCATTGAAAGCCGGCGAAAGCCTGATGGGCGTAAATCAGGGTCCTGACGAGGGGCGTCACAACGGAAAACGGATAAACGGCGTCTGTCGGAAAGGTCTGAGGCAACAATAGAGGTCCGCAAATCATGACAATCGCCGTTAGATAATAAACAATCGTCAAGGAGGCGTGAAATTTCCAACACTTTTTCATGTATGTCTCAAGCATCTCTCGCTCCTTCGATGTGGCGTTTTTTAAAAAATCCAACATTTTCGATATCAATATCTGAATATCCGAACAATACGTTTAAACGTCAGGAACTATTGCCCCAAAAGTACACTGAGAGAAAAAATTACTGAATTTGAGAACATGAATTTACTTATCAAATGAAAGTATTAATTCGATTATTTGTTTGTTGAAGCGAGACAATCACTCTTCATTAAAAAAAATATTTTCACGAATCTTTTACTCCATTATATTAAACTCTTATTTAATAGCAACAATGAAATGCATGATAGATTTGATTAAATTTGTATTCGTTGGACTAATTGCATTGATCGCATCATAAACATGAGATTATTTGAACCTAAAAAACGAATTCAATACAAAATTATTTTTTTTGAAAAAATTATTTTCTCGCAATAAAGTCATTATTATTTTACTTCAAAAAATATTTTAATTTAAATAGATTTGATTGAATTTGTATTCATTGGATTAATTACATTTATCGCATCATAAACATTAGACTATTTGAATCTAAAGTGATGATTATTTGAATCTAAAAAACGACTCCATCACGAAATTATTTTTTTTTTGAAGAAAATTATTTATGGCATCATAAGCATGAGATTATTTGGATCTAGAAAATGACTTCAATACGAAATTATTTTTTTCGAACAAAATTATTTCTTTGCAATAAATTCATCATTATTTTACTTCTAAAAATATCTTTATTCAAATAGATTGTAATAAATTTGCATTCATTGGATTAATTAGATTTGTTGCATCATAAACATGAGATTATTTGAATCTGAAAAACGACATCAATATTAAATTATTTTTTTCGAACAAAATTATTTCTTTGCGCTAAATTCATCATTATTTTACTTCTAAAAATATTTCTGTAGTATTTTCAATATTTATCAGATATAAAATTGATTGTGGTTATTTGAAAAGAAGCTGTAGTAAAATAAATAACACATTATTTTATTCCAATAGAATATTTGTTTGGTATGATGAAATTTTTATTTCCTTCGAGCAAAGAACTATCATTTCTACACCGAGAAAAAAAATTCTTGAATGAACTAAATCTTTAGTTGCATACGCACGACTAAATATTTATTAGGTCTAACTAAATAATTAGTTTCGTGAATAATTCTGCGTTTCAGTTGACCAAAATATGACTCAGGTAAAAAAATTTGGGTTTGTACAACTAAATATTTAGTCGTGCGTATGCGACTAAAGATTTAGTTCATTCAACCATTTTTTTTTCTCAGTGTATAGTATACTTTAATAGTATACACAAGTTGTTGAAAATTAAAAAACTGGTTTTTTAAATGTTTTCTTATATTCGAATCTTCATGACTCCTAACTTTTTTCAAGTGCATAGTAGTAGTCGATAGCGCAATGGGTAGCGTGTTAGGTAGTTAGGTAGGATAGGTATGTTGGTAGGTAGGGTCGAGGGTTCGAATCTCGGTCGGACAGAGAAATTAGATCGGAGAATTGGCGCAGATTTGTCTTTTTTCTCTATTTATCTCTTTTTGGGGTCACTAAACTATGCATATTAAATTATTTGGCAAGGGCTATATATTTTTTATATAATGATTTTTTGCCTTCAAAACTTTATTTCATTGGTTCTAGTAATTTTTTCTCTCAGTGTATTAAAAAACGAGAGAAAAATGTGAATAAAAAGGCGCGTACCTGCGTTCGCTTGCGATATATTCTGCAGACAATCATTTTGACGGAAAAATTGGTAATTGCAATTGTGAATACCGATGATCTGATGACGATTTCCGGTTTGTCGTGGAATTCGTAAATCGAGATCAATAAGGGCGCCAATAGGGCGATCGAGCTTAAAAATGACAGAGTCCAGAGTAAGTCGACTTTGCGATTTTGCCATTTTGTGGAATCGCTAGGTAATGGCCAACAGTAGGCGAGATACACGCTCAGCCTCGTGAACCTGACGGCTCCATCGAGACTCAAATTTCTCGAGCGCATTTGCGTCGTGTTTAATTCGCACGCTGATCGGAGGCTGAAATGCGTCGAAGGTGGCGCGGAAACGGCGCTCTTGCGACTGATATTTTTCCCTCGAACGACGTCGATGCAACGCGCGCACGCTCGGTGCAATTTTTCAGCGAGTTTCGATGCCATGAATAAATGAGAGAAACAAGGGTGCGCGAAGGGTGGAATTCCCGAGGGTAAATAAACGCCGCAGCGTTTATACGGTTTATTTAGGAATCAGAGAGCTCTTGAGAATCGAAACATCTGCTGATATTTTGAAATCGGAATCATTATGCAATTTGGCTCTAAGATGATTGAGATGGGAAATTCGAGGGACGAGAAAACCCTTTGAGACAGTGTTTCAAGGGGTTGTTGGCAATGATACATCCCTTATTATTTAGTCGGTAGCTCGAGGGTTCGATGAGAGACTCCGAGTCTTTCTTTCATTGGGTCTAAACTTTGGCGGAAAATTAAATTTTATTACCAAGGTATTTTTTTTGATACACTCGGTGAAAAAATTAAAGGAACAGCAAAATTTTCGAGATTTTTCAGGCTGTTTCCAAAGGCTGTAACTTTGTTAATTTTGGTCGTAAAATTAAAAAAAAAAAAAGTATTTTGAAGCTTGAATCTTCTAATTTCGGAAGCTTGAGTCAAAAAACTTTTTTGTGGGTATCACCCTCGAAGCGGGCGAAAGAAACATCAGGGTAAAAATTTTCTCGAAATTTTTGCTTTTTTCAAAACAGTCGATGGGCTCCAAATTTTTTTTTCGAGCTTAGCCAATTTATGCATCGTTTAGCTGGATTCTTTGGCTTCAATTTTCTTTTTTTGATTTTTGTTTCACGAACATTTTTCGCTGAGATATCTGCGATTGAACACAAATTCGTCTTTTTTTTTTAAATCTTCGATTGGAATTTTTATTGAATAAGATGAAGTAAAAATAAAGTAGAAATGAATTGACCAAAAGTTGAAATGAATTGAAAATAATTTTTTAAACATGATAAAAATTCAAAGAATTATTCTAATCGACGAAAACACTTGTAATTAAGTTTCTAATAAAATTTTATCTATAAGATAATTTTTATAATCAAACTTTAAAATTGATAAAATAATTTCATTCAATGATGAATAAAATATTCATCGTTTTTGAATAAAATCACGTAATAATAAATAAATAAAATAATCACGTAATAATGGGTGGGGGTCGAAAAGCCGACTAACCAATATTTCGAACGACCGAAATCCCGAATTTTACGATTACGAGCGTTAAAATAACGAAGCGCCGAAATCCCGATCGCCAGAAAAGAGAAAGTCGAGAGAGCCGCCCCATGCGTAAGAGAGAGAGGAGGCGCATCTCTCTCTCTCTTACGCATGGGGCGGCTCTCTCCGCTTTCGCTTTTCTGGCGTTCGGGATTTCGGCGCTTCTTTATTCGAACGCTCGTAATCGTGAAATTCGGGATTTTGGCCGTTCGAAACATCGGTTATTCGACTCTTCGACCCCCACCCGTAATAATAATAAATAAAATCACGTAATAATAAATGAGAAATAAATTGACCAAAATAGAAATGAATTAAAATTAATTTTCAAAAAATGATAAAAATTTCCAAAATTATTCTCATCGAGAAAAACACTCGTAATTATGTTTCTGGCGAGCCATAAATCACGCGAAGCGTCGTGAAGTACGAGAGCGATGAGGAAAGAAACTGAAAGCGTTAAAAATGCTTGTCAATTCTAATTGTTGTTATTTTGTGATAGTTGCTACTTGTGAAATACTCACGGAAACGTAATGATTCAGCGACAGAGACGGAAGAAATCCACCGACCGAAATGATCGATGGCTTTTGCGATCTTTGAATAATTATCGCGATGCTCTTCAGCATCGCGATTGGCTGTCCCAGCCAAGCTGAACAATAAGCTCGATCTCCAATATTTTTGCTCTGGTTTTTTTCACCCCTCCCCCCAAGATTGTATCAATGATCAATTGCATTAGGAACAAACTTTAAGGGGCGTCGAGTTAGCGTCAAAATGGCGATTTTTAATAACAATTAAATAATAATAGAAAACTAGGTTTTTCAGGAAACCGGTGCACCTTAAGGATTCTAACATAGTCTCGAAAAATTGTTCATTTGGTACCTGAAATGGTGGACGATATATCATATTTGTAAGCATTGTACAAAAATTATAAATTATTATTAAAAGTCGCCGTTTTGACGCTGACTCTACCCCCTTAATGTATTTTTTTTTTCATAGTTTCTCGATTCAACTTTTATCATCTGACTCACCATTTCAATGAGATTATCAGCTGGCCAAGCGTACACGAATAATTCCACGATAGCGTTAATTACGACATTTCCGACTCGAAGCGTCACAGAAATTGGCTGACGCTGAGAAAATTCAATGAACAAACATATTCGCTCAAAATATGAGGTAATTAATTAATTATGTAATTAAAATATTATTAATATGATATCATATAATATATAGGTAAATGGGGGCAAAATGGACACTTTGAAAAATTGTCAAAAAAAAATAAATAAAAAAATTTAGAATATCAGGAAGTTATGTCTTAGTCCAAATCTTTTGGAGATCAAGGTAATGAAAAATGCCTAGAAGCAGCACAAATCGTTTTTTCAATGTTCATCCACGTTTTCTCGAATTAAAAAAAATTGAAGGATTCATTTTGTCCCACTTTTCCCTAAACCGGGTGTCACAAAAGTAACGGGACGGTGGAGTATTTTCTAAGCTAAGATATTGTTCAAAAAGCTCGTCATTATCGTAGTAACTTTTGACGAGGAATCCAATGGTGATCGTGATCTTAATTTTGACCTTGACGATTACTTTCAAGGTTATTTCAAGGTCAACTGTTTTGTTTCAAATGGAAACCCCCTTTTTGACATCGGCAATCGATAGAGTAAAAAATTTTACATTCAAATATGTACTTAGGTCATAGGTATATATATTGTCCTTGAAGGTCCTCTAAGGTCAATTAATTTGAAACAAGATGTGGATACCTCTGAGAATAGAAGCTTTTCAAATCTTTTGGTACAAGCGAAGTTATTAATTCTAACAAGGCGAATTTAGTGGTGACCTTGACGATGACCTGTAAGGTGATTTCAAGGTAAACTCTTGTTATTCAATGGAAACCTGTATTTTTTAGTTCTGAAATCAATAGAACAGTTTTACATTTGAATTGAAAGGTTCGGAAAAGATCAATGAATTTTTTCGCAATAAGTTTCATTTCAGAACTCAAAAATACACGTTTCCATTGAAAAATCAGGTTGACCTTGAAACAACCTTGAAGGTCATCGCCAAAGTCACTACTTGATGCGCCTTATTGAAATTAATAACTTTGCTCGCCACAAAAGAATTTGAATTGCTTTCATTCCCAGAGACATCCACACCTTGTTCAAGTTCAATTCATCGTAGAGGACCTTCAAGGTCAAATGTATCTATGACGTAAATTCATAGTGGAACGTAAAATCTTCCGCTCTATCGATGGCTGATGTCAAAAAAGGGATTTCCGTTTGAAATAAAAGAGGTGACCTTGAAATAACCTTGAAGGAGAAAAAATGTATGGATGACTTGAGAAAACTCACGCTCATCAGAGTGAGACCACCGCAAAGAATACCGACGGTTGTCGTTGCCATTGTCGCGAGAGCTATAAAACGCGTTGCTTGTTTGACCTCGCTCGCATAACGAAGTATCTCTTGATGCTTGACGATGCAATAATTAAGATCCTCGTGATTGCAGACACTGGCGAATTCGTCACCGAGCATCTCGAATCTTGCCCCCGTGAACCACAATAATATCGCTACTTGACTGTCGATAAACAGAGCCGAGGCAACGTGTAAAATTGCAATGGTTTGTAATGCATAGAGAAATACGTGGATCGGACGAAGATGAACGTCGAAAGGATACGCGGCGTCTGTTGGCAATGAGCGCGACAGTATTATCGGCTCGAGAATGAAACTCAAACAAGCGAGGTAGATGCAAGCTCCGACGAAACCGTAAAAATTGATCGTCCTTTCGACGTAACGCTGAAGGATCAGACGCTCGGAGGGTCTCGTGTTTCTCATAAACTCCTCCATTTTCTCGTGAAGAGCCTGAAGGTACCATTTGAATTACCGTCGAGGCGAAGGGTGGGGGTCGAAGAGTCGACTAACCAATATTTCGAACGGCCGAAATCCCGAATTTTACGATTACGAGCGTTAGAATAACGAAGCGCCGAAATCCCGATCGCCAGAAAAGAGAAAGTCGAGAGAGCCGCCCCATGCGTAAGAGAGAGAGGAGGCGCATCTCTCTCTCTCTTACGCATGGGGCGGCTCTCTGCGCTTTCGCTTTTCTGCCGTTCGGGATTTCGGCGCTTCGTTATTCGAACGCTCGTAATCGTGAAATTCGGGATTTCGGCCGTTCGAAATATTGGTTAGTCGACTCTTCGACCCCCACCCTCTGAATTTTTTAGATTTTCGTAAAATATTATGAACCAAAGATCATGAGCAGAGACTCTTTTAGCATGCGGAGAAGCTGACCTCAGGATGGGGTCAGCTGTGACCATCAAGATGGGCCGAAAATCCGTTTTTTTTAAATTTTTTTTTAGCAATACCGGAAATATTGTTCATTATGCTTAAAAAAATTGTTCTGAACTCATTTTGATTGGAAATTCAATTCTCTACAAAAAAGGTCCTTATATCAAATCAGGTAGGATTGATAGTTTCTAAGATAATTGCCGTTTTAGTGAAAAAATTGTAATTTTTCTTTATATTTATACTTTTTATAGATAAAAAATAATTAATAAACTTTTTATTCCTCAGGAAATTTAATTCTCTACAAAAAAAAGTCCTTACATAAAATCATGTAGGATTTATAGTTTCTAAGATAATTGCAATTTTAGTGAAAAAATTATCATTTTCCTCTATATTTATACTTTTTGTGGGTGAACAATGATTAATAAACTTTTTTTTAAAGAAAATTTAATTCTCTACAAAAAAGTTCCTTATATGAAATCATGTAGGATCGATAGTTTCTAAAATCGACCGTCGCTAATGGGCGCACAGTTTGAGAACATTTTTTTTCTTTTTTTTTTTGTCTACGGTACTTTTTCAAAGGTTCGCAAACGCACCATTTTCGCTTTTTTCAAATTTTCGTACGATTTTCTTCTCGCAAAGTTATTTCGCTTTTTGAATTGCAAAACAATTGTCAATTTGGCGGGACTTTTAATTTTATGCAAAATGTTTGTAGTAACTCTGATTTTCGTAATTTTGGAGTTATCACACTAAAATTTTTTCAATTTGCACGATTTTTTTGCTTTGTTCTGTGAATACATTTTTTTGACCATAACTCTGCGTAATATGAAATAGACGATAAATTTCCCATCAAAATGTGCTAATTCATTGTTAAAAAAATATATTGATATATATTTTGGCTCATTTTTGAGCGACTTTGCAGAAGCCTCAAAATAGAGAAATTTAAAAGCTCATAACTTTGGTTTGACAATGTCAATTGATTAAAAAAAAAAAAAATTCGTGCATAAACGTTGCGACCAAACTTGGAGAATGCCGTTTGGTTCATTCCGATGACTAAATTTTCATAGAAATGGGAGCAGTTCGAAAATCGTCGGAAAAGAGGCCTCATCAAATTTGCAAAAATCAATGGTCGAGATTAAATAAATTGCCAAAAATCGAAAAGTGATCGTAACCGGATGAACCAAGCGCGATTTTGAAGCTTCAACGATCCCAAAGCGAATGACAAGTTGGCGAAGTCAGAATTTTATCAAGAAAAAAAGTTACAGTCATTTTAGTGAACCAATGGGTGCAAAAAAAAAGTACACACCTGAAAACGATGGCGCTGACAGTGGCAGACGATGATTTTAATGAGAGCCTGGGCCGTTGCGCTGCTGAGTAAAATAGTGTTGACCACAATTGGCACGTCATTGCGATTGGTCCAAATTCCATTGAGCAGAGGAAAGAACAATTGCAGGAGAATAACGAGCGCGATCCACCAGTAAACGCTAAATCGTCGACGATGAAAAAGCGACGCTTTTGACGACGGTGGCCACGAACAGACGAGTGTCACGCTTGTTTTTGTAAAAGCCATCGCGGATTCGGGTGTAACGTGGAAATACATTTTTCAGCATGAAAATTCACCGATAAAGGGACGAAGAAAATTTAGAGAAATTAAATGAAATTGATAAAATGAAAAATCGATCGGTAGCAAAAGATCGGCACGAAACGAGCGGAAGAACTGACTGAAGTCACCGCCGAGGATTTTTTTTTAAGCGGGATGAAAAAAAATTCCATCAACTTGATGGGCAAGAAAGTAATGTCAGGTATTAGGGGAAAATTGATCAAAAATTGGTTGCGCTATTCTTTGCACGATCATTATCTTACTTTTTCTTACGTCGGACAAAAAAGGCCGTTGGAGAGGAAAGTCATGTTATTTTACTTTTTTTTTTGTTATAAGCGCTCACTTAGTTGCATTACGAAAATTGAGCCGGCAGTTTGAAAAAAGCAGGGATATGGAATAATAGATAAATTTTTTATCGCCGGATAGGCAAAAGCTAGAATTGCAACCCTTTCCCAGAGGGATGATTACAGGTCGCGAGGGTGGAAAAAAAATCGAATCAATTCTCGGTTTAAAGCTCCTTGGGGGAGGTTGGGGGTGTGTTTGATGGAAGGAAAAAGTCAGTTCGATGCAGTCCATGGTCGATGGAACATCGTTTGCTTTTTTCACCCTCCGATAAGGGTGCGTTCAAACTTTCAACAATTTTCGAGAATTTTTTGTGTGATAACGGGTGTAGTTTTTTGAAAAAAATTTCGTGCACTCTGAAGAGCATATTTTCGGGTATCCTTTGTATTTTTTTAATTAGAAAATATTAATGATAATTAATAAATATTGAATTAATAATTTTTTATCCAGAATTTATTTGGCTCGGGACAATTTGCGGTGAAAATTTCAGAGGGATTTTTTCGCAAAGATTTTTTCAAAATTTTCACATCTGAAACGTGACCATGAATTAATATTTGTTATTTTTTATTAATATTGATAATATAAATATAAATATAGTAATTGATGTAATTAATTAATTAATACAATGATAATACAAGTGTAAATATTTATTATTATTATTAACAGCGTAAGTTACTTGAAGTGAAAATCTAGGATAATTCAGACGGATCCCAGAAGAATTTTATTGAAATCTCGAGAAACTTATATTTTATTACAAACAAATGATTTTGAATGAGTTAACGAGTTTTTATTTTATTTTTATCGAGTTTTGAAAAATTTCGAAAAAACTTTGAAATTCATGACGGATCTTCGATTGATCATGGTGAAAAGTGAAAAAGCATTTTCCCCGGATATTTTCCCCCGATAATAATTGAGTTCATTGATTCCTCTCTTCATTAGAGACCCGTTGATCGATGAAAGGAGGCCTTAATTTTCGTCCTGAACTTTGTCAATGACGATGCGCAGCGTCGTGAAGAACGAAAACGTCTTTGACAGAAACTGCCGAGCATAAATCATCGAATTGATGCTGTATCGGTAAGAGACGTTTAAGGGGTTGGGCCACTCTAGTATTAAAAAAAAAAATCGATTTTTTTTTGTTAAAAAGGTAGCTTGGTGTGTATAGAATTATATTCCAAAAAGTTATGGGCGTGAAAAATCCTTAAGGCCAGGCTAAACACCCTCCCCCCCGCCTTTCCGCTCTTGTGAGTGCGAGAGAGAGCGCCTATAGGGGTCGTGTGAGAGCGAGAGAGAGGGTCTTTAGCCTGCCCTTAAGTACTAGCTTTTCGTATTCTAGTGCAACTTAAACTCATTTTCATCCGCAGCGGGCTTTTTAGAAATAACTTTAAACGCGTTTATCTCAGAACTCCATTTTTCAAGTTGGCCGAACTCATAACTCGAACAATATTCAAATTCATTTGAAATTTCAACTGTACATTCAAAACAACGTTCTCCAGAGCAGAACGCAGGATTTTTTCATTATATTGCATAGTTCCTTTTTTATAAACAATTCCCTGACGATTTTCTCATGGCATTTTATACTTTTTGATTTAAAAATGCGCCATTCCTACAAAAAAACAACGTATCAAGAAAATTTTAGGTACTTCTATAGTTATTCGTATATATAATCGAAAAAACTTTAGTGCTTCATGGGAACTCAAAAATTATAAGAGCAGAAGTAACGGCGTCATCGGAAAAATGTTGCACAGTCGCCATTTTGACGTGTATGGCCATTAAAAAATAATGTTGTATTGCCAATTAGATGTATAATAAAATACTTTCTTTATGGATCCGATTTATTTTATGGTTTCACCGAAAAAAAATCACAAAATGTGCCTTTTTTTGGTCTGTGGAGTGGCCTAACCCCTTAATAATAAAAAGAAGAAGCTCGAATGAAATACTCACCGATGTGTAATAAGCGAGCGAGAGTTCCGGAATTATACCGGCAACTGATATCGTGCAAGGAATCTGGGATCTCTGAATAACGATTGAAACATTTTTACGATGAATCGACGATTCACGAGTCCATCGACAATTGTACGCTCCATGTCCGACCTTCGTGCACTGAAAATCAAATTTATTCAATTTTTTGTAAGAATCGATCGTAAGTGCCGTTTCTCATTTTTCTTGACTCACCATATTTATCAGATTTTCAGCTGGCCAAGCGCACAGAAAAAGTGAAGACGCGAAACCACAATCGATAATCAAAAATTGAGCCTTGACCGTCAGAGGCTCTTGCTGCTCCAAAATAATAAAAAATAAAAATAAAAAATCTTGATCGTGACAGCTGTGATCTCGATTTTGATCTCGATTATTTCCACACTGAGAAAACATTATATTTCTATGTACCAGGATTTGTCAAAACTGTTAACAAATGTAAAGTTGGATATGGCGAAACACATGTTTTTCAACGGTTAATAAATTATTTTGGGACAAATAAAATGTTGTCATTAGAACGCGAATATTTCTCAACGATTAACAAATTTTGTAACGGTTAAGGAATATTTGAATAAAAGTTCCAACTAAATATAGTTCTTTACTACAAATAAACTGTTTTCTCAGTGTGCAGTCTTATCCCCGAAATATATTTTGAGGATGGATTTTTTGACATTTTTAAACCCTTGATAAAAATATATTTTTGAAACGAGACTGGAAGGAAAAAGAGGTTTCAAATGTTGCGGTTTTCCTCGTGATTCAAGAAGAAGGGAACAGAAGAAAAAAAAACTTACGTTCACGATGGGAATGCCACCGGTAACGATTGACAGTATGGTCATGACGCTGGTAGTGAGAATAATAAAACGAACCGCTCTTATCATTTCCTCCGTGTTTCTGTGTAGATCAAAGTAAAACATTATCACAGGATATGATCATTAACCCTCGCTGGTCACCGCGGGTCAAATTGACCCGAGCTCCCACTTTGAGTTCAAATATCTCCAACTAGAGTGGTATTTTTTTTCTTGAAGTACCATTTATTGAGAGTATCGTGTAGAAATTTTTCCGCAAAATCTTCACAACTGAAACAGTTACAATTTTTTAAGTAAAAAACCGGATTTTTCAAAGTCTTTTTTTTTCATGATTTTTTTTCCATGTAAATATTTTTAAAAAAACAACAATTTTTTCATAAACTGAAATGTTCAAAGATAATTGCTTTTACTTTTCTTTGACAACCGTCCAAAAAGTCGGACCGGGTCAAATTGACCCAGTGTGACCGCAGCGAGGATTAAAAATGTGTCAAAAGCCAGATCGTCAAATTATGCCTCTCACGCCAGTAAAATTTGATGCTTCACTATGCAACTCTTGAATTCGCGCGAATTTTTGGCATTCTCGAATTCTTCGGAGAGCAATTCGAGACGCGCACCGGCGAACCAAATGAGAAGCGCCGCTTGACAATCGATCGAGCCGATCGAGGCGCACTGAAGTCCGGCCACAGCTTGATGCAGCCAAGCCAAATCTCTGATGGGATGTTCCTCCACGGAGAACGGATACCTCGCGTCGGTCGGCAGAGATTGAGGCAGAATAAACGGTCCGAGAATTATCGCGAGACTCGCCAATAGACAGCACACATTGAAAGCGAAATGCACGGGAGCGCATTGATCGATGTAACGCTCGAGTAACTTTCGCTCTCGTGGACTCGCACCTTTCACGAAATTCCAGACGTCACGATGCAAATTCTGTCTCGCGAAATGCCGATCGAATTATCATTTTTTTTTTCGAATTTTCCACGTGGGGACTTGGGAGAAAAGCTCGAGTGCCCGAATGAAGCCGCTTTTTAGGGTTCCGTGGGGGAAGGTGGGGCACGATAGCCCCCCCTCATAAATGAGGAAGCCAAGCTTCCTATGGGAAGCTCCGTTAACTATATCAAATTTGTGATGAAGGAAGCTGTGTGAACTACGGATAAAGATGGGGAAGCAATGTGCAAATGTCCAATTTGCAGGCTTTTTTGTTTTCTTTTGAAAATTTTTCCAATTTAAATAATAAAAATGTACGAATCCAAACCTCGAGTCGGGCCCGTTGTCCTTTGCAGACGAGCATCTTGATGACAGCCTGAGAGCACGAAACGGCGATACAGAGTGTCTTCGTGAAGGAGAGATAATCATCGAGCTGATAGAGCGAAGCGTTGATGAGAAATATGACGAGAAGCAACGGAAACAGCAGGAATATCCACGAGAGTACGTCGAAGAGAGTCCTCGTCGATTTGCCGGAGTCTTTCGACGGTGGCCAAGTGAACATCAGACATACACTGAATTTCGTGTATCTCAGAGCATTTTCCGGACTAACTTTTATCATTTCGCCTCTCTCCGAAGCTTTTTCCGCGACTGTTCTCGACCGGAAAACTTATAACCGAGCTTTCGAAAGCTTCGAGAAACGTGAACTTGTTCGAAGACATTAATCGTTTCCCATCGTAATGATGATTACGAATAATGATTAACGCATCGCGGAGATCCACTTCCGGCCCTGCGAGAATGACTCGTCCCTCGTGAATGACTAATTCAAAAAGCGAGGGATTCCCTCGAACGTGGAAAATCGTGAGGCAAGGGGTACAAATATTTTAATTGAAAATAGGGCTCGCATTTCTACACTTCGTAAACCTGTTATTTTCATTCCCATCATGTCATTACGAAATTAAACGTTCTGATATCGATTTCCAGTCCCTCAAAGCAACAACTTCGAGGATTTTTTAAAATGAAATATTACTCTCAGTCCACAGCGAACTCCCGTAGAATCAACGTCGTCAATAAAATAAAGGAAATTTCGGTGGGTATTTGAGTACGATATTTTGGGTAAATAAAATCATGACACACACTTGACTCGTGAATATACGTAAGTATAAGTTTCATGGAAATAAATTATAGGCGACGTGTAAAGATACGGGTGCAGGACCTTACATGTACTAAGTTTTTTTTAGGGAGAGGGGGTAAGTCCTGTCCTTTTTCCGTTCTCGGGAAATCTCCAAGTGAAATTTCGTTCTGGACATCAGCGACCCTGTGTGACCGCGGATGGTTAATGTATGGTAATATTTATCGTTATTATTATCATATATTATTATAATGATTAATATTAGGATTAATATATTAGGAGGAAGCTTCGTGTTACAAAAACTGTTTCTCAAATTTTCGAGAATTTTTTGTGTGAAGACTCGTGCAGTTTTTTAAATATTTCTTCGTGCATTACGACGGGCATATTTTTGGGTACCCTCTGTATTTTTTTTTTATTCGAAAATGTTAACAAATGAATATCTTTTTTCCAGAATGTATTTGGCTCGGGAGACTTTGCGCCTGGGGTGAAAATTTGAGAGGAATTTTTTAGCCATGATTTTTTCAACATTTTCACGTCTCAAACGTGACTATGAATTTTTATTAATATTTATTATTAATATTGATAATATAAATATTAATATGTTAGTGAATATAATTAATTAATTAAAATATGTATATAATAATTAATATAATATCAATACACGTATAAATATCAATAATAATTATTAACAGCGTATCAAATTACTTGAAGTGGAAATCTAGGATCACTTTGACGGATCCCAGAAGAATTTGATTGAAATCTCAAGAGATTTATATTTTATTACAAACGTATGATTTTGAATGAATTAACGAGGTGATTTGATATAGTATTTTTTCCAACTATCGCGTTTTGCCGTAGATTTTCGTCGAGTGTCTAAAAATGTAGGAAAAACTTTGAAATTCATCACGGACTTTCTAAGAATCGTGCTGAAAAACGTGAAAAAGCATTTTCCCTGGATATTGTTTTCCGATAATAATTAGAAGAGTTTATTGAATCTTCTCATTATTAGAGATCCATTCTTCGATGACGGGAGGTTCTAATTTTCTTCCTGAACTTTGTCAATGACGATTCGCAGCGTTGTGAAGAACGAGAACGTCTTGGACAGAAACTGCCGAGCATAAATAATCGAATTGACGCTGTATCGGTGAGAGTCGTTTTTAAGGTACTACCTTACTTTAGAAGGCTAAAAAAAATCAAATTTTTGAGATAATTTTTTTTCAGATATGACTATAAAACTGTTATTACAACATTGTTTCATCCTTCGAAAATACAAAAACAAAATTATTTTTCATTTTGATTCTTTGAATAATTTATAGAAGCGCCAAAGTCGAAAATGTCTTGTCCCATGTTCGACAGTTAATCTCAGGATTGGTAAGTCTGAAACAAAAAAATTAAAAAAGCATTTCAAAGAGGAAGGTTTCTTATAAAATTTACCACCGTTAATGAAACATCAATTTAAAAAAATGGCGGATGTTTGAAATGAAAATAAAAAGCTGAATCTTTCACAGTTTATTTCAAACATCCGCCATTTTTTTTTCATTAACGGTGGTAAATTGTTGTGTAAGAAACCTTCCTCTTTAAAATTCTTTTTTATGGTTTTCAGATTCGCCAATCCTGAGATTAACTGTCGGCCATCGAACAAGACATTTTCGAAGACTCGACTTTTGGCGCCTTCTACAAATTATTCAAAGAATCAAAATAATTTTTTTTTTGTATTTTCAAAGTATGAAAGAATGCTGCAAAAATAATTTTATAGCCATATCTGACAAAGGAGCTGAGCAAAAAAATCTTGACCCTCCGCGGATCACATGGGTCATATCTGTCCCAAGAAAAATTTCCCCCTTAAATATCTCCCGGATCCTTGAAAGGTGGGACTTCTCTTCCCACCCTAAAAGTTGTCAAATTTGTAACTTTTCTTCAAAAATATAATGTCATTTACTTTTTCATACATTTGTACAATTCTTTGAGAAAAAAAAGATTGAAAAACATTTGATGATGGAAAATACGTTATTTAATAGTATTTCTGATACTAAAAAAATGCCCTCCTTTCAGATGCCAAAATAAATATACTTTTTCAAATGGGCAGACTTGGGAAATTTTTTATCTGGAAGAGTATAGTTTCAGCTACAAATCCGCGTAAGATTTTTTGCTCTATGTTGAATAGAAAAAAATGGTGATTTTTTTCGGAAATAAGCTATTTCCAAGCAATTTATTTAAAAATGAAAAATGCAACGGCTATAAAAACTATCAGACCTTAAAGCAGAATCAGTAAAGAGTATACCTGAATTTTTTCAGATTTTTTCTCTCCGAATACGTGAGATCCAAGCTGCAGGACAGATATGACCCATATGATCCGAGGTGCCGGAGAAATTCATATGGCCCGCGGAGGGTTCAAAATTTGCGTTTTTTGGCCTTCTAAAGTGGACTACCTTAATAATAAGAAGAAAAAGCTCAAATGAAATACTCACCGATGTGTAATAAGCGAGCGAGAGTTCCGGAATTATACCGGCAACTGATATCGTGCAAGGAATCTGGGATCTCTGAATAACGAATAAAATATTTTTACGAATAACCGACGATTCACGAGTCCATCGACAATTGTACGCTCCATGTCCGACCTTCGTGCACTGAAAATCAAATTTATTCAATTTTTTGTAAGAATCGATCGTAAGTGCCGTTTCTCATTTTTCTTGACTCACCATATTTATCAGATTTTCAGCTGGCCAAGCGCTCAGAAAAAGTATCGACGCGAAACCACAATCGATAATCAAAAATTGAGCCTTGACCGTCAGAGGTTCTTGCTGCTCCAAAATAATAAAAAATAAAAATAAAAAATCTTGATCGTGACAGCTGTTATCTCGATTTTGATCTCGATTATTTCCACACTGAGAAAACATTATATTTCTATGTACCAGGTTTTGTCAACTGTCAACAAATGTAAAGTTGCATATGGCGAAACACATGTTTTTCAACGGTTAATAAATTATTTTGGGACAAATAAAATTCTGTCATTAGAACGCGAATATTTCTCAACGATTAACAAATTTTGTAACGGTTAAGGAATATTTGAATAAAAGTGCCAACTAAATATAGTTCTTCACTACAAATAAACTGTTTTCTCAGTGTGAAGTCTCATCCCCGAAATATATTTTGAGGATGGATTTTTTGACATTTTTAAACACTTGATAAAAAATATATTTTTGAAACGAGACTGGAAGGAAAAAGAGGTTTCAAATGTTGCGGTTTTCCTCGTGATTCAAAGAGAAGGGAACAGAAGAAAACAAAACTTACGCTCACGATGTGAATGCCACCGGTAACGATTGACAGTATCGTCATAACGCTGGTAGTGAGAATAATAAAACGAACCGCTCTTATCATTTTCTCCGTGTTTCTGTGTAGATCAAATTACAACATTATCACAGGATATAATCATTGACCCTCGCTGGTCACCGCGGGTCAAATTGACCCGAGCTCTCACTTTGAGCGCAAATATCTCTAACTATCCGGGCTCTCGTGGATTTTTCCTGGCCCTCTGCTAGAAGTTTGAAGTATTTATTACATTTATTTATTTATCATTATTTATTTATTTATTTATTATTTTATTTATTATAGGTAGCCATAATAGATTTTCGATATTTCAACGCAGCGGAATAATAGTACATTATATCACGAGGACGTAAAAACATTTTCTGACGAGTGATGTACGATATTTTATATCACGAGGTGCAATATGGATGTTTTCACGTCCGCTTGCAGACGTAAAAGCGTCCATTATTGTACTGAGTGATATAAATACCTTTTTTGTACCGTTTTTCCTTAAGTGTGATTTTTTTGTATTTTTGGCATCATTTTTTATAAACAAAAAAAAAATACAAAGTTACTTCAGTTTCCATAAGATTGCCTGTAAAGTACCATATTTTAAAGTACCTAAAAGTTGTATTTTTTTTCTCGAAGTACCAAATATTGAGAGTATCGTATAGGAATATTTCCAAACAATCTTTAAAGCTGAGAGAGTGACAATTTTTTAAGTAAAACCCGGATTTTTTAAAGTCTTTTTTTCATGATTTTTTGTTCATGTTAATATTAAAAAAAAAAAACAATTATTTCATATACTGAATGGTTTGAAGATAATTCCTATATTTTTTTCAAGTCAATCGGATAGGTACTTTTTTTTGACAACCATCCAAAAAGTCGATCGGGTCAAATTGACCCAGTGTGACCGCAGCGAGGGTTAAAAATGTATCAAAAGCCAGATCGTCAAATTTTGCCTCTCACGCCAGTAAAATTTGATGCTTCACTATGCAACCCTTGAATTCGCGCGAATTTTTGGCATTCTCGAATTCTTCGGAGAGCAATTCGAGACGAGCACCGGCGAACCAAATGAGAAGCGCCGCTTGACAATCGACGGAGCCGATCGAGGCGCACTGAAGTCCGGCCACAGCTTGATGCAGCCAAGCCAAATCTCTGATGGGATGTTCCTCCGCGGAGAACGGATACCTCGCGTCGGTCGGCAGAGATTGAGGCAGAATAAACGGTCCGAGAATCATCGCGAGACTCGCCAATAGAGAGCACACATTGACAGCGAAATGCACCGGAGCGCATTGATCGATGTAACGCTCGAGTAACTTTCGCTCTCGTGGACTCGCACCTTTCACGAAATCCCAGACGTCACGATGCAAATTCTGTCTCGCGAAATGCCGATCGAATTATCATTTTTTTTTCGATTTTTCCACGTGGGGACTTGGGAGAAAAGCTCGAGTGCCCGAATGAAGCCGCTTTTTAGGATTACGTGGGGGAAGGTGGGGCACGATGGTCCCCCCCCTCATAAATGAGGCAACCAAGCTTGCTCTGGGAAGCTCCGTTAACTATATCAAATTTGTGATGAAGGAAGCTGTGTGAACTACGGATAAAGATGGGGAAGCAATGTGCAAATGTCCAATTTGCAGGCTTTTTTTGTTTTCTTTTGAAAGTTTTTCCAATTTAAATAATAAAAATGTACGAATCCAAACCTCGAGTCGGGCCCGTTGTCCTTTGCAGACGAGCATCTTGATGACAGCCTGAGAGCACGAAACGGCGATACAGAGTGTCTTCGTGAAGGAGAGATAATCATCGAGCTGATAGAGCGAAGCGTTGATGAGAAATATGACGAGAAGCAACGGAAACAGCAGGAATATCCACGAGAGTACGTCGAAGAGAGTCCTCATCGATTTGCCGGAGTCTTTCGACGGTGGCCACGTGAACATCAGACATACACTGAATTTCGTGTATCTCAGAGCATTTTCCGGACTAACTTTTATCATTTCGCCTCTCTCTGAAGCTTTTTCCGCGGCTGTTCTCGACCGGAAACTTTATAGTCGAGCCTTCGAAAGTTTCGAGAAACGTGAACTTGTTCGAAGACATTTATCGTTTCCCATCGTAATGATGATTACGAATAATGGTTCACGCATCCCGGAGCCACACTTCCACTCTGCGAAAATAACTCGTCCCTCATGAATAACTTATGCAAGAAGCGAGGGATTCCCTCGAACTTGGAAAATCGTGAGGCAAGATGTACAAATATTTTCATTGAAAATAGGGCTCGCATTTCTATACTTCGTAAACCTGTTATTTTCATTCCCATTATGTCATTACGAAATTGAACGTTCTGATATCGATTTCCTCTCCCTCTTGCAACAACTTCGAGGATTTTTTTTTATGAAATATTACTCTCAGTCCACAGCGAACTCCCGTAGAATCAACATCGTGGATATTCTGGAAATAAGGGTGTCAATAGAATCAAGAAAATTTTCGGTGGGTATTTGAGTAAGATATTTTTGGTAAATAAAATCATGACACTCACACTTGATTCGTGATTATACGTAAGTATAAGTCCCATGGAAATAAATTATAGGTGACGTGTAGAGATATATCTCGAATATATCGATGAATATATGTAAAATTATATTCGAGCATAATATATTTCCAATATATTAATATATGGTAATGTTTATTGTTATTATTATAATAATAGACATATTAATATGTTATTATTTATATATTTGCACACTGAGAAAAAAAAATGTTTGAATCAACTACATCTGTCATTCAATACGTCCAAACGAATATTTAGTTGATACAATTAAATATTTATTTGCCTGAATAATATTTTGGTTAATCGAAGCGCATAAATATTCAATAAAATAATTTGAACATTTATGCGCTTCGGTCAACCAAAATATTATTCAGGCAAATAAATATTGAATTGTACCAACTAAATATTCGTTTGGACGTATTGAATGACAGATTTAGTTGATTCATACTTTTTTTTTCTCAGTGCATGTATTAATTTCCATCGTGAATTAACGAAGAGCTTTTATCACGATATTTCTCAATTATAGCAATAAATATATGTAAAATTATGTTTGAGCATTATATATTTAAAATATATTAATTTATGGTATTCATTGTTATTGTAATATAAATGGGGCATTCCAGGTCAAATTACGCGGTCATCGGTCTGAGCTCCTCGGATTTTGATCTCCGATAAATTGAACTAAAAAATCATTAAATTGAGGGAAAACATAAAGAGCGGCGTTTTTTAAATTAATGAAGTTTTTTTCACAGAAACTAGGGCCCGAAACTGATATTTTCGTCATAGTTCGATAATGGGCCAAAAATAATTACGATTTTCTTTCTGTATTTTAATTTTTTTAAAAATAATTTCTTATTTTGATTGGTTGATTCCAAATATATTAATATATCGTAATATTCATTGTTATTACTATAATATATCAATATAAAATATATTACTATATTATTATTTATATATTTAGATATATTAATTCCCGTTGTGAATTAACGAAGAGCTTTTGACACGATATTCAATCAGCTCCCTCATGGAGAAAGCTTTGGGTTACAAAAAAAGGTTCCTCGAATATTTTTCAGTTTTTTGTTTTTATTTATTTACACATTCTCGCTTAATCGTTAACTTTGTCGATTATTATCCTCAGAGTCGTAAAGTAAGAGAAGGTCTTGGACAGAAACTGCAAAAATGTTCATAATTTCGTGAAATATTAGTCTTACAGCTGATCTGCCGCATAAGCTTGATTTGTTAAAAATCCAATTTTTTTAGAATTAGATTTTTCATTTCAAACCGAAACTTTTACGGAATTTTCCCCATAACCCGCCTTAATACAAAGTGCTTCAAAACAAATTTCAGTGTGATAACTGCAAAATTACGAAAGTTAGAGTTACTACAAAAATTTTGCAAAACAAATTAAAAGTCCCGCCAAATTGACAATTTCTTTGCAATTTCGAAAAAAATTGGACTGAGTAAAGGGACATAGATGATCTACTTGCATATCAAATTTCAATCCGATCGCTTGAACCATTCTCCAGATAATATCCATTTTCATGGCATAGACATTTTTTCAAAATATGATTTCTCGACGTTTTCGGACATTTTGAACTACTGACATGAAAATTGTGAAAACAAAAATTTTCGCTCCAAACAAAGTAGTTTTATGAGAGAGCAAAGAATACAGGAAATTGACCGAATTTTCGGACCCAAAGCTTAGACTGAGAAAAAAAAATGGTTGAATATGCAAAATCGTTTAGTTGAATACGTGCAACTAAATATTTAGTTGTACAATCCAAATTTTTGTTGCCTGAACAATATTTTGGTCAACCGAAGCGCGGAATTATTCAAGAAACTAATTATTTAGTTAGACCAAATAAATATTTAGTTGCCCGTATTCAACTAACGATTTTGCATATTCAACCATTTTTTTTTCTCAGTGTATGCTTATTCCTGGATCCCCCTGAATGGGGATTCGCTATAAGGATTGATTGCAATCAATGAAAATTATCGATTTAATACCCACCGAAGAATAATACGTCAACGATAGTTCCGGAAGTAAACTGGCGATCGATATTGTTACCGGATTCATCGATCTTTGCATAGTAAAAAGAACGTTCTTACGAAATTCCGGTGTACCTTCAGTCCAGGCTGCGTTGTAAGCGCCCTGACCCACCGAAGTGCACTGGACGATAATAGTACATTACATCACGAGGACGTAAAAAAAATTTCTGACGAGTGATGTACGATATTTTATATCACGAGGTGCAATATGGACGTTTTTACGTCCGCTTGCGGACGTAAAAGCGTCCATTATTGTACTGAGTGATATAAAGATAATTTTACTCAAAATTCGATCTTTCAGATTATTGATGAAAAAAAAAAAGATTAAAAAAACAAAAAATAATTGACAGTTAAAAAAAAACAGAAAATCAACGTAAGGTAAATGTCCCAATTATTGAACAGCTAAGGATCTGGGGATTGGATTCGGTGAGAAAAAAATATAAAATCAAGAAAAAAAAACCATCGCTTTCATGTTCAAATTATACTTTGATATTTTAACTTTCGAAAAATCACCCTTTAAATTATTTCTAAATGATTTCAAGTGAAAAAAAAGGACAACAATGTGAAGCATGCAAATGTCCCAATTATTGAACACCGGAAGTGCCTGTGTCCCTAATATTGAACAGGCATGTCCCAGTTATCGAACACTCTCGAGAATTCTTTTTCCGTTCTGAAAATATTATTTTGGGTACAATATTGAGAAATAAAAGCAAAATCAAACACTCGAATAATCTTTTATCAATCATGTAAAAATACAAAAATATATATTTAGTCTCTTTTGACAGGTTTTTGGTTCATTCGCATTTGGTTTATTTTTGCTTTACAACTCGAACTTTATTCAATTTTTCCTTTCAGCTTCCCCGTTTTCATGTTCCGTTTTTGTTTGATTTTGTGGAAGCTTTCTTGTTTTTCGACCGAAATATCGGAGAGCAAAAAATATTGAGCATTACATTCGTATTTTTAGGTTATATCTAGGTTATATTCTCTTTTTACTTTTCTTTTTATGTTTACTCCACGAAAATACAAATGAAAAATATATTTTACGATCTTAGAGTTATCATCAAAAGAACAAAGGTAAGTTTATTCAGGGACTTACAGTTTTTGTTTGAATAAATCCGATTCACACGATTCGTCACGCGTTAACTGTCTCGATGTTTCGATGGGTTTAATGACGCCATCTTGGAGAATTCGAGTGTTCAATAATTGGGACACACTGCTTTTCCTATGTCCCATTGATCGAACACCGTATTTTTTTTTTAAATAATTAATTAAAATTAAAAAAAAAAAAGTTGTTATTTCTAAGAAATTTTCTGAGGAACCTGAAACGCCTTTACTTTTTGAGATGCAACAGTTTTTGAATTTTTTATGCCTTTCCCATTTAAATATTTCCCATTTAAATAACACGGGAAAAGAAAATTTCAAACTTTGACATTTTATATCTCAGCTTCAAGTCAATGCACCAAAATAAACGACACATATTCTTGTAGAGAATTGAACGCTCTACAAAAAAATATCTCTCATGATTTTTCGATAAACTCACTCCTTCAAAAGTTATTCACGTTTTAATATTTATGTATATTAGACTGTGAATATGGGTGAACTTATGTTGTTAATTTCTTTAATAAATAAGAAATTTATGTTAATGCAATTTAAACTTTTGTTTCAGGAAAGATTTTACGATATTTAGTAAAAAGTTTCAACATTTTGCCGGGAACTATAAGAAAAAGTAAAATTTACTCTATTTTTAGATTTAACCTTGAATAACTTTTGAAGGAGTGAGTTTATCGAAAAAATCATGAGAGATCTTTTTTATAGAGCGTTCAATTTCCTACAACAATATGTGTCGTTCATTTTGGTGCATTGACTTCAAGCAGAGATATAAAATGTTAAAGTTTGAAACTTTTTTTTCCCGTGTTATTTAAAAGGGAAATAAAAATATGCGATGAGGGACCTCTAAATATTTTTATTGAGAGCTCTAATTTTAACAGGCATCTTTTTTCACCTTCCCGAATGTATTTAATACGTTTCTTCGAAAAACAAAAAATAGTCGCTTTTTTTGAATGAGTCTAAAGGTACAACCAGAAAAATAATTTATTTCGTTCAAATAAATTTATTGGAAATAAATAAAATTTTATTTAAATACCGGCTTAATAAGAAATTTATTGGGCAACTATTCGAAGGAATCGGTACAATGAAATAAATCTTTTTTTCGGGAGTGACATTTCGATAGCTAAAAGTTCCATAAATGTAATGCAATTTTTATAAATTATGCAGGTGAATGAGAAATAATAAAAATACAAGATGTTCAATAATTGGGACCTGTTCAATAATTGGGACCTGTTCAATAATTGGGACCTGTTCAATAATTGGGAGCTGTTCAATAATTGGGACCTGTTCAAAAATTGGGACCTGTTCAATAATTGGGACCTGTTCAATAATTGGGACCTGTTCAATAATTGGGACCTGTTCAATAATTGGGACCTGTTCAATAATTGGGACCTGTTTAATAATTGGGACCTGTTCAATAATTGGGAGCTGTTCAATAATTGGGACCTGTTCAATAATTGGGACCTGTTCAATAATTGGGACCTGTTCAATAATTGGGACCTGTTCAATAATTGGGAGATTTACGTTACCACGTTTATGAGATTTTCAGCGGCCCAAGCACAGAGAAAGAGTACACAGGCGAAGCCAAAGTCAATGATAAAGAATTGTGACTTGACGATGAGCGGTTGATGCTGCGAAAAAAATTGATTAGTCCGATCTGTAGCGATCGGCAAAATGATCGAGATTTCATTGGATTTTTCTTTTTCTCCTTAATCCTGAAAAACTCACGCTGATAATGTGAATGCCACCGGTTATGATCGACAGTGTCGTCGTTATTGTCGTGGTCAGAACGAGAAAGCGAACAGCGCGAACAGTTTCCTCGGTCAATCTTAATCAAAATAAAAATCGTTACTTTCGTTCAATGATTAATTGATTCGTGGGAGGAATTTTTTTTGTTTTTTTTTGTTTTGTTTTTTTTTGTTTTGTTTTTTTGTTTTTGTTTTGTTTTTTGTTTTTTTTGTTTTTTGTTTTTTGTTTTTGTTTTGTTTTTTGTTTTTGTTTTTTTTTGTTTTTTTTTGTTTTTTTTGTTTTTGTTTTTGTTTTTTTTTTTTATCATTGGTTGTGAATTACTCGAGCAAGATCTGATGCTTCCTTATGCAAACGTTCAATTCCTCCAAATTCGTGACGTTTTGAAACTCATTGGCCAAAAGCTCGAGTCTCGCTCCGGCGAACCAGATCAAAAATGCCGCGTGACAATCGACGCCTCCCATCGAGGCACATTGAAGACCCGCTATCGCTTGATGCAAGTAAGCGACGTCCCTCATCGGATGATCGTCAACGGAGAAAGGATATTTCGCGTCTGTCGGAAGGTTTTGTGGCAAAATTAGAGGACCGCAGATCATGGCGAGAGCCGCGGCCATGCAACAAATGTTGAAGGCGAAATGAACCGGAGCGCATCGATCGACGTAATTCTGAAGCATTTCGCGCTCTCTCGGTGTCGCGTTTTTCAGAAAATCCTTTATTTCGGTATGCAGTATCTGTTTATCGCGAATAACAGCATTGAGCTTTCGAACGAGCCTTTGAAGATTTTTTTTTTTTTCAATGCTCTTTGTATGTTGCGTCCAAAATTTAAAATAATGATAAGGTATTAAAAAATTGATACGTCATTGCGTTGAACATTTTAAAGGTTGTGTAAAAATTGGAATTAACAAATTACACGCAGTCTTATGGAAAGTGAAGTAACTTTGTAATTTTTTTTTGTTATACAAAATTATGCCAATGATACAAAAAAAAAATCGCACCGAGGAAAAACATATGAGAAACACTGTTGAATTTTTTCAACACATTTGGGAAGCTCGTGTTCCAGAGAATAAATAATAAAGAAAAAGTCATTGAGAGAAGGTTCGGCGTAGAATCTTCAAAATCTGGCATTTTTAATATCCTTGGCAGCATCCGGTCATCGAAGGTCGAATCACAATGATATGATCAATGATCGAAAATCAAATTTCAATAATTCAATCGATAATTAAAAAATCGTATTTCACTGATTGCAATCGATAATCAAAAATCATATGACGATGATTCGATCAATGATCAAATATCGAATCACAATGACATGATCAATAATAAAAAATTAAATGACAATGATTTCATCCTGCTTAAAGCTCAAATTGCAATGATAAGATCGATAATAAAAAATTGATTTATCATAATTCTATCGATGATCAAAGATTAAATCAGCATCATCCAATCAATAATCAAAAATCGAATCACAATGACATGATCGAAAATCAAATGACAATGATTTCATCCTACTGAAAGTTTGAATTTCAATGACAAGATCAATAATCAAAAATTGATTTATCATAATTCCATCGATAATTAAAGATTAAATTACAATGATCCAACAAATAATCAAATATCGAATCATACTGACAAAATAATCAAATCAAATGTAATAATCAAATCAATAAGGTAATCAAATCAATCAATAACCAAAAATAAAGCCACAATGATTACATTCAACTCAAACCTCGAATTGCAATAAAAGATTGCTAATAAAAAATTGAATTATCATAATTCCATCGATAATCAAAGATTAAATTAGAATCATCCAATCAATAATCTGCAAATATCGAATCACACTGACAAGATCAATAATAAAAAATCAAGGCATAATGATTTCATCCTACTTAAAGCTCTAATTGCAATGATAAGATCGATAATCAAAAATTGATTCATCACAATTCTATCGATAATCAAAGATTAAATTAGCATCATCCGATCAATAATCAAATATCGAATTACACTGCCAAAATCAATACTCATAAATCAAGCCACAATGTTTTCATCCTAATCAAAGCTTCAATTGCACTGATAAGATCGATAATCAAAAATTGATTTGTCATAATTCTATCGATAATCAAAGATTAAATTAGAATCATCCAATCAATAATCTGCAAATATCGAATCATACTGACAAGATCGATAATTAAAAATGAAGCCAAAATGATTTTATCCTACTCAAAGCTCGAATTGCAGTGACAAGATCGATAATAAAAAATTGATTTATCACAATTCCATCAATAATGAAAGATTAAATTGGAATCATCCAATCAATAATCAAACATGGAATCACAATGACAAGATCAATAATCAAAAATCAAGCCACAATAATTTCATCGAACCCAAAGCTCGAATTGCAACGATAAGATCGATAATCGAAAATTGATTCATCATAGATCTATCGATGATCAACGATTAAATCGATTATCGATAGAATAAAATTATCGATGGATAATAATCAACATCAAGCCACGATGATTTTATCCTACTCGAAGCTCGAATTGCAATGCTAAAATCAATAATCAAAAATTGATTGATTTCCATCAATAATCAAAGATCGAATCATATCGATCTCACGAATGATCATATCTCGAGTCACTTTGATCCAAAAAAATTCCCAACTCAAGTTCAAGCACTCGAACATGTTGCAACGACGGATTTCAATGAATTGACCCCTGAACCTTCACTCAATAAAATTTTTTTAAATTACAGAGAATCAAAGGACATGTCCTTTGATCCAACGTGCCAGATCGAACCTCCAATCGTGGACGTTGTTCCTTGCAGATCACCATCTTGGTGAACGCCTGACAACAAGCAACGGCCAGACAAATGGTCTTGGTCAATTTCAGATAATCTTCCACTTGATAGCGCGCAGCGTTGCACAGTGCAGCGAACAGTATCAAAGGAAAGCTCATGAACAACCACGACATTGCATTGAAGAGCTTCTTCTGGATTTCGCTCGCTTCGGGCCAAGGTGGCCACGTGAACATCAAGATAACGGAAAATTTCGTATATTCCAGAGCAGTCTCGGGACTAACTTTAAACATTTTGCCCCTCATCGAACAAACTCTTGGGCACTCAAAATTTGAATTTTATCTTCATCAGCCGGACTCTGTCATTGGCGTGGATGAACGAGACTATTTTTCGCAGGGGTTGAAAGGGAGGCGTTCGAACGATAAGTCGAAGGCAGAACCGTGGGGCTTTTTCGAACGAAGACCTCGGCGAACGAAGGGAAATTTGCCTGGTATCGTAATGATGATTATGGATAATGTTTCAAGCTGGAGATGCAAGATTGAATAATTTATCGCACCGAGCGTTTTGCCTCCGCTAAAGCGTCGATTCGCTACCCCCCAAACGTTGGGGGATGAAAGTTCTCTCCGCGTGAACCCTTTGCCAATTTAAAGTAACCACTTCCGGGCAATTTTGCCCCTTTCTGTTTTGTTTCTCATTGTTCGTTGGGGGAGTTTCCTCGGGGTCTCGCGATTCTTCCGACCAGTCTGTCGTTTAGTCGCTACCCGAACCTCGATTCGATTGCATTTGAGAGGGAGAAGGAAAAATTCTTACATGGTTTTTTTGCACATTGGCGATTCATTTATTCACCGATTATCGCGCGCAACGTCATGAAGTACGAGAGGGTCGCCGATACAAACTGTGAAGTAAAAAAATCACTCCCCAATCAGTCCTGAATAGATAATAGATAGATAGTACAGATAATTGTTTTCGGAGCTTTTTTTTTTTGTAAATGACCAGTGAACACGTTATATTGCAGCAATACAACATGGAAGTTACATGTAATGTTACAATGTTATTCCTGTGTAACATAGCTGTTATATAATGTGCAAGTAACGTGTTGTGTAACATTTGTTATATGCAAGTTACATAACTGGTATATAACTTTGTTACATTACTGTAATGTAAACAAGTTTTGTAGCCGTTACGGAACATGCTTGTAACGAAGTGACAGTACAGTAATATTACATATATTACATTGCGGCAATATATAACATGGAAGTTACATGTAATGTTACAATGTCATTCCTGTGTAACATAGCTGTTGTTTAACGTGTTATGTAACATTTGTTATATGCAGGTTACATAACTGGTATATAACTTTGTTATATTACAGTAATGTAAAACGTTTTGTAGTCGTTACGTAACATGCTTGTAACGAAGTGACATTACAGTAATGTAACGTGTCTTATATTGCGGCAATATAACATGGAAGTTACTGAGTAGGAAATTGTAACTTACAAGTAACTTACATCTAATGTCTATGTAATATTACATGTTACATTGTTACAACATTACCGTGTTCATTGGCAATGGTGGGTGGTTGGTCCACTGGAAGGTCATTTATTTATAAAAATTTTTTTTTGAAAATATTACTCACAGATGCGTAGAATGAGAGGGTGAGAGCTGGAAGTATTCCGGTTACAGATATGACAAGTGGCCTCTGACTTCTCTGAATAACGAACAATACGTTTCTGCGCATTCTCGGTGATCCATCGATCCATGGAATGCAGTAGATCTTGTGTCCCAACTTTTCACTCTTTTCCTCGAATAATTGTTCACGTCATTTTTTTTTTTAAACGAAGAGACAGAATGTTCAATTTTTTCAAAAAAAAAAAGACTCGAAATCGACTCACCATCTCGCTCATATCGTCGGCGGGCCAGGCACTGACGTAGAGCCTTAATAAACCACCGGCTACCATGAGAATAAATTGGGACACGACGAGCAAAGGTTCGTGCTGTTGAGAACACAAATCTCGAGCAGGTCTTGATTCGCAAGTAATTGTAATTTGTATTTTTCAATCGCTCATTGGGAATTATAATTGTAATTTTTTATTTTCAACAAACTGCAATTATAGTTTGCCTTTAGCATTGTTGGGACATGGCGTGTCCCAGTATTGGGGCATGCGTCCCAGTATTGGAACATGCGTACCAGTATTGGGACATGCGTCTCAGTGTTGTGACATGCGTCCCGGTAATGGGGCATGTATCCCAGTGCTGTGACATAGTGTGCCCCAGTATTGGGACATGTTGTGTCCCAGTATTGGGACATAATGTGTGCCAGTATTGGGACATAATGTGTCCCAGTATTGGGGCATAATGTGTCCCAGTATTAGGGCAGTGTCCCAGTATTGGGACATGGTGTCCCAGTATTGGGACATGGTGTCCCAGTATTGGGACATGGTGTCCCAGCATTGGGACATGGTGTCCCAGTATTGGGACATGGTGTCCCAGTATTGTGACATGGTGTCCCAGTATTGGGACAGTGTCCCAGTATTGGGGCGGTGTCCCAGTATTGGGGCAGTGTCCCAGTATTAGGATAGGGTGTGTCCCAGTGACTCACGTGAATGAGAGGAAATGCTCCGCAGATCACTGCCAGGGCCATTGTCACGTTACCCTTGAGAATGATGAAACGCACAGCACGACCAGTCTCTCCTGCGAATCTTCTCAAAAGAAGGCACCTGAGTTTCATATTCAATCTCACTCGTTTATCCCAACGAAAAATACATACTTGATCAGTTGTTGATGTTCCACGATGCATCGATTACATTCAATCTCGTCAATTACGTTTTCCATCCTCATTGACAGTATTTCCAATCTCGCTGTCGTGTACCAAAGCATCATACCGACCATAAAATCGACCGTCAGACACAGACCAGTCTGCAGTATCGCGAGTACCTGACAAACGTAAATACTGTATCTGACGCTTGGCGATTCGATGGAAAATGGATACCAGGCGTCGGCCGGTAGATTCGTCGTCATAATCAATGGACCGCACGAGAATGCGACGGCCGCGAGTAAGTACGAGGTACCGACGGTCATCAAAAATGGCAGATAACGATCGATGTATTTCTGGAGAACCGGACGATCATTGTCATTGGCATTCATCACGTAGCTCGTCACTTCGGAGAGCAATGCCTGTTTTTTTAAACGATCGTTAAAATGGAGAAGGACTTTATTCTACATATTTTTATTCTACACAAAAGTTTCTACACAAATTATTCTACACAAGAAAAGTGGCAAGAATGTGATTCGAAACAAGAGAATTTGCAAGAAATATTATTCTACAGGAAATTATTCTACACCGGTTTCTACACACATTATTCTACATAAGAAAAGTGGCAAAGAATATTATTCTACACCAGTTTCTACAGACATTATTCTACATTAGAGAAGTGGCAAAAGAATATTATTCTACACCGGTTTCTACACACATTATTCTACATAAGAGAAGTTGGCAAAGAATATTATTCTACACTGGTTTCTACACACATTATTCTACATAAGGGGAGCGGAAAAGAATATTACTCTACACCAGTTTCTACAGACATTATTCTACATAAGAGAAGTGGCAAATAATATTATTCTACACCGGTTTCTACACACATTATTCTACATAAGGGGAGCGGCAAAGAATATTATTCTACACACATTATTCTACATAAGAGAAGTGGCAAAGAATATTATTCTACACCGGTTTCTGTACACACATTATTCTACATGAGAGAAGTGGCCAAGAATATTATTGTACACCAAATTATTCTACACCGGTTTCTACACACATTATTCCAAACACAAAGGAGGGGCACGGGATATTATTCCACACAAGAATTATTCTACATCGGGTTATTCTACACATGACACTCTCTACACAAAAGCTCTCTACGCACATCATTCTACACAAGAAAGGGTGGCAGGAAATATATTCTATTCTACACATTATTATCCTACACATTAAAGCCTGTAGCAAAACTCTGCGTGCGACGTTTTTTATCTAAGCAAAAAACAGAACATAAACTCTGCAACGTCATTATCGATTCCAGTAGTAAATTTTGCTGAAGGCTGTAATGTGTAGGAAAATAATGTGTAGGATAATAATGTGTAGAATATACTATTATTTCCTGCTACCTTTTTATATAAAGTAATGTGTGCAGAAGCCAGTGTAGAATAATATTCCTTGTCACTTCTCTTGTGTAGAATAATGTGTGTAGAAACCGGTGTAGAATAATATTGTGTAGAATAATATTTTTCGCAACTTTTCTTGTGTATAATGACATTCCTCACCACTTTCCTCGTGTAGAATAATATGAGTAGAAAATGTCGTGTGTAGAATATAAATGTGTAGAATAGAGTCCTCCCCGTTAAAGTGGCAAATTTATAAGTAGATGCCTCTATTCTACCCATTATTATTTCACACGTTATTCTACACTTTCTGCACAAAAGTTTCTACATACATAATTCTACACAAGCGAAAATGTACGAACGAATAGTATTCTACACATTATTATAAAATAAAAATTCTACACGTTTGTCTACGTCGCATGTAAAGTTTTGGTACGGTCTGTAGAAATAAATGTAGAAATTTGTAGAAAATAAATGTGTAGAATAAAGACCTTCTTATTTTACCCTACTTATAAAAATTTACTCTATCCTTCACGAAAAAATAATAAAAAATAAACAAAACTTAAATCACCTGAAATCGATGGCGTTGAAATTTGCAGAGTATCAGATTGAAGAACACCTCGGAGAGGGCGGTCAATTCGGACAGGCATTTCATAAGGACACCGAGCTGGTGACGATAATGATAAACACCGAGTATGAGAGGTACCAAAAGACCGATTACATTTACGAATGACAGCCACCAGAGAATCTCAGTGAGGATCAAATTGCGTCTAGTTGTTTGAAAATCGGGTGGCCAGGTTGAAGTTAATTTACCGCACATTCTGATGAATCTGACCACCGTTTTGACCTCTGTACGGTAACTCGCCATTTTTTTTCCCACATTAAATTCGTTGTCTCATACTTCTACGATTGTATCGATCAATTTTCATCTATTGATGATTTAGAAAAAAAAAAGTTTCGAGATCGGTTTGTCAATGCTGCGAGGTTAAGGTGACCACTTAAGGAGCCCACTGTGGCGGAATCAAGAAATCGATTTTTTAAAAACATTTTTCGCAGGATAAACATCTTAAGAATATACTGTAAAAGTTTCAGACCGAAATTTGAAATATTTTTAAAGTTATAGCCAAAAGAAGAGAGCAATTAACTAATAAGTTAATGATAAACATGACTAATTACTAATTATTAATTGACGTACAAAATCATAAACAAATTCATGTAAAATTAAGCAAACTAATTTTTTTTTGTACTCTTCAAGATCCAAATAACAATATGTAGAAATTTCAAAACGATCGCATTTTATTTTGTTGTTTAAACAAATTGATGAAAAAACGTCGAAATTTCGGTCGTCACAGTGGACTTCTTAAACCTCTGGCAGAGACTGACTCGCGAATTTTGCAAAACTATAAATTCTCGAGAACGGGAAAGGGAGCGCGAAACGTTTACCTTACCGTCGGATTAACGATTCGTGGGAATATCGACAGCCGTTAATTTCGCTGTGTCGACGAACTGTAATTTTCAAGTCAGTCGCTGATAAGTACAGCAGCGGCGATTAAACTCGTCGAATTCTCCTTCAGCGCGAAACTTGAATTGCCGCGCCTTCGCGAAACTTTTGTCGTTTGATAAATCAACACTGCTTCGCGTGTATCTTTAATATTCAACGGTATAATGACGCTTAATGATCGGCAATTTGAAAGAACACGAAGGGAGAAAATACGAAGGGAGGGGAAATTGAAACCGCGAAGTTTATGTACGGTTAAAATAGTTTCTACACCTTCGACCGAACCACACATTTGACGGGGTTAAATCTACTCGTAAATATGGAAATATCAATTTCTGCTAAGAACGATATTTTTTCACAGTGTGTCTTATAAATCTTCCCTGAAAATTTCAAGGCGCAAAAGGAGACTTGACGAATCTGTTCGAGTTACGAAACAAATGTTTCGGTTTCGTCTGATCCGCTGTTGAAACTTTAAACGCATGTTTCTTGCAATTACGTCGTCAAAGACGATGTAAAAAATATTTAAAAAATTGGTTGGGTCAACTAACCAACCTGATTTCTTCGTTACCACAACTAACGCGTTTTAAACACTTAGAAATTGGTTGGATCAACTGGATAGTTGATTGGGTAAGCTAACCAACCCTATGTCTTAGTTACCACAACTAACTCGCTCAAAACACTTGGAAATTGGTTGGATCAACTAGATAGTTGGTTGGGTCAGCTAACCAACCTTATTTCTTAGTTACCACAACTAACTCTGTTCAAAACACTTAGAAATTGGTTGGATCAACTAGATGGTTGGTTGAGTCAGCTAACTAACCCTCTTTCTTAGTTACCACAACTAACTCGCTTTGAAACACTTAGACATGGGTTGGATGAACTAGATAGTTGGTTGGGTCAACTAATCAACCTCTTTTCTCAGTTACCACAACTAACTCGCCTTAAACACTTAGAAATTGGTTGGATCAACTAGATAGATGGTTAGGTCAACTAACTAACCCTATTTCTTAGTTACCACAACCAGCACGTTTCAAACACTCAGTTGTGGTAACTAAGAAATAAGATTGGTTAGTTGACCCAACCAACTAACTAGTTGATCCAACTAATTTCTCGTCTGGCCCTCGCACTAAGCTATTTGGTTGAACCAACTAAGTGGTTTTTGCCATGTCTATCCAAACTTCTAAGCGAGCGTGTATATAATTATGATTAATTAAAAGAAATTAGATCAAACGCAGAAATGCGTTTGTATCGGCTCACTGACAAGGTACAATCCTTTAATCGCTTTCAACTCTACAATAACAGTGACTCACGACGAAAATCATTTTTCTTCTCACGCATCGTCGTCGTAGACTATCCGCAGCGTCGAGAAATACGAGAAGGACGAGGAGAGAAACTGCAAAAAAAAGTCCATCAACAAAGTAGGTCCTACACATCAGCTTTAATTTCCATTATTCTCACTCTAATCAAACACGAATCACAGACATCGGCGTATCAACGTTCGGACATGGTTCTGGGTCGATTTTGTCACTTACCGATGCGTAATAATACAGCGAGAGTTCCGGTAAAAATCCACCGACTGAAATGATCACGGGTTCATGCGATCTCTGAATAACGTTCACGATGCTTTTCTGCAATGATTTTGGCTTTCCGAGCCATTTTGAATTGTATGCACGTTCCCCAATTGCCTGACTCTGCATTCGACGGTTGTCACTTCATCTTACGACGGAAAAATTGGCAATTCCCATTTTCGCGATTGATAACTTACCATTTCTATGAGATTGTTTGCCGGCCAAGCGTAGACGAAGAGTTCAACGCTGGCGTTGAAAACCATGTTACTGACACGCAGTTTTACGGACAGAGGCTGATGCTGCCGGAGATAAGGTAAATACCTTCAAAACCGCTACGAGGTAAGGACCATACTCGTTTTTTTTTTAATTCAAGCGAAATCTCAATGGGTAAAAGGATTCTTAAGAAAAACGACATCACATGCGTGCAAGGGAGAAATTAAAAAATGTGTCCCAATTTTGGGACAAGGTGTTCCAGTACTGGGACAGGGTGTCCCAATTTGGGGACAAGGTGTCTCAGCACAGAGTGTCCAAATTTTGGGACAAGGCGTCCCAGCACCGGGACGGAGTGTCCCAATTTTGGGACAAGGTGTCCCGGAATTGGGACACTAAATTTTTTGCTGGGGCGCATGTTTTTACCCTCAAGACAGGTGATTTTAATATTTGGGACAATTGCGGTACACACGGCGTGTCCCAGTTCTGGGACGCGAATATCCCAACGATAAGGAAATTTTTACTCACGCTGATGAGTGTGAGCCCACCGCATATTATTCCAATTGTCGTTGTTGCTATGGTCGCCATTGCTATGAAACGCGTGGCTCTTGTGACATTTTCCGCGTAAGACAGCAACATATGATGTTTGATCACGCAACGATTGAGATCGTTCTCGCACCCCGAGCTCTCGAATTCCATTCCCAGCATCTCGAATCTCGCGCTAATATACCATATTAACATTGCTACTTGACTGTCGATCGACAGCGCCGCGGCAATGTGAAATATCGCAATCGCTTGTTGCGCGTAAACAATCTCGTAGATCGGATGATCTTCGACGTTGAATGGAAACGACGAGTCCGTGGGAAACGGCTGTGACAGTATCATCGGCTCGATGATGAAGCCGAGACAAGCCAGATAAACGCAGATCGTCACAAAACCGTAAAATTTGCTGCATCGATGAACGTAACGCTCGAGTACGCGACGCTCAAAGGGTTTTGCGGTGCGAAAAAAATCCTCCATTTCCTCGTGCAATACCTGCGTCAACGATTCAACTTTGTTAAGTATTTTTTGTTATCAGTGCTTGAACGAAATTTCTTTTGATCACAATCGAGGGCAATAATGTTTGGTACAATCCACAAAATGTCCCAAAAATGGGACAAATTGTGGCCCACAAATGGGACACAAATGTCCCATTTGTGGGGTGTCCCATTATTGGGACAGGGTGTTCCATTTTGGGGCAGGGTGTCCCATTATTGGGACAAGGTATCCCGTTATTGGGACAAGGTGTCTCATTATTGGGGCAGGGTGTCCCATTATTGGGACACCTAAATTTTTTCCGCTCGTACGTATGTTTCTACTGTGCGCATGCTAGATTTCGTGTCCCACACGGAGAGAAAAAATTACTGAATTTGAGAACATGAATTTAGTTATTAAATGAAAGTATTAATTCGATTATTTATTTGTTGAACCAAGAAAATCACTCTTCATTTAAAAAAATATTTTCACGAATCTATTACTCCATTATATTAAACTCTTATTTAATAGTAACAATTAAATGCATGATAGATTTGATTAAATTTGTATTCATTGGATTAATTACATTGATCGCATCATAAACATTAGATTATTTGAATCTAAAATGATGATTATTTGAATCTAAAAAACGACTTCAATACGAAATTATTTTTTCGAACAAAATTATTTCTTTGTAATAAATTCATCATTATTTTACTTCTAAAAATATCTTTATTTAAATGGATTCTAATAAATTTGCATTCATTGGATTAGATTTATTGCATCATAAACATGAGATTATTTGAATCTGAAAAACGACATCAATATTAAATTATTTTTTTCGAACAAAATCATTTTTTTGCAATAAATGCATCATTATTTTACTTCTAAAAATATTTCTGTAGTATTTTCAATATTTATTGGATATAAAATTGATTGTGGTTATTTGAAAAGAAGCTGTAGTAAAATAAATAACACATTATTTTATTCCAATAGAATATTTGTTTGGAATGATGAAATTTTTATTTCCTTCGAGCAAAGAACTATCATTTCTATAGTATACTTTAGTAGTATACACAAGTTGTTAAAAATTAAAAAACTGGTTTTTTAAATGTTTTCTTATATTCGAATCTTCATGACTCCTAACTTTTTTCAAGTGCATAGTAGTAGTCGATAGCGTAATGGGTAGCGTGTTAGGTAGTTAGGTAGGATAGGTATGATGGTAGGTAGGATCGAGGGTTCGAATCTCGATCGGACAGAGAAATTAGATCGGAGAATTGGCGCAGATTTGTCTTTTTTTTTCTATTTATCTCTTTTTGGGGTCACTAAACTATGCATATTAAATTATTTGGCAAGGGCTATATATTATTTATAAAATGTTTAGCAACAATCAATAAACACGAATTTGATGGAATCAATCATTTTTCCTGTTGATTGGACTAATTAATTTGTTGATTATTGAATGATAAAATGTGTTCTTGATTCAAACAACATATTACATATAATTGTTAACATATTGTTAGATTCAAGTAAATTCGTTTATTGAAACAGAAATTTATGGAATTGACTGAAAAAAATGAACCAAGTAAATATACGAGGGAACCAATCTAATATGTTTTGGCAAATAATGAAAAAAAAATGATTTTTTGCCTTCAAAACTTTATTTCATTGGTTCTAGTAATTTTTTCTCTCAGTGCACAATATGGGACACAGATTTGTCGAACTTTTTTGAAAAACTCGTTGTGACGTGACGGACATATTTTTTTTTTCTTTTGTTCTCAGACCCGAAGACGATCACGCTGATGTCGGCAAACGATGATCTTCATGATCGCTTGGGCGGTCGCGCTCGTCATTAAAATGGCTTTGACATTACGAACCGGATCATGGCGAAATACCCAAACACCGTTCAAAAGGGGTAGAAAAAGGAGGCACAGGAGAGCAAGAACGATCCACCATTGTACGCGAAAACGAACGAACTCGGATTTACTGGCGCGAATTCGCGGTGGCCAAGAGCAGACAAGATAGACGCTGGCTTTTGCGAATGCCACGGCTCCTTCCGGCGTTGCATTGAACCTCATTCCTCGAGCGAGAAACATCAAGTTTCTCCACCCGCAATATCGATGATGACGATCGGAAGAGGGAGGTAAGAAAAAAGAAGAGAAAAATAGAACACACAAAATTACCATAAATGATTTTTCAAGAAAATTACCGTCGTTTCTCCGTTGCATAAGCAACGTCATTATTTTTTTTTTTTCCCCTCTCCAGCGCAAAACGTTTCATCCCTCTTTTCCCGCCTCGCGCCGATATGAAAGAAAATTGCGCTCACATTACGGCCTCTTATTTCACCTCGTGGAAATTTTCTCGTCCAAATTGTTCTGCGTTTAGGGTAGTTTCCCCGATAAGTGTATATAACGCTATCCGATGATATTTCGCCGTCGAAGACGACGGATAATCATAGAGAAGGGGCGTAGAATGAATAGGGGTGGCTTTATCGGTGAATACATTATCGGAGGGTGAGGGGTAAGGATAAAATTGCATCGGACGGAAAGGAAAGGGGTGTACAATGCGCCGGCGTGTGAGAGAGACAAAAATCATAATATCGAATTCCTCGAGGAACTCTGACAGTCTTTTTTTCAACGCCGAGGGATGAAGAACGCTCTTCGCGCGTTGGGGGGTTACTTTTGCACGAGGATAAGGGTTGGTAATGGAGATTCCTTTTTCTCCGATCTTTGCGAAGCGTTTGACGATATTTTCTCGGAATAATTCGATGTAAGAGAGGAGAATGAAAATGGGATTTGTAGGGGTGGAAAATTGAAGGGGATGATTTAGGCTCGTAATGGAGGAAATTGAGCAGGGTGAAAATTCAAATAAACAAAAGTTCGTACTTTCTGTTCGAATTAATTCATTCATTTCATTTGTTTCGTTCATTGAACTTGATAAAATTAATTATGAACAATTAAATATTTGAACATTGCTTCCTCATCTTCAGCCATAGCTTCCTTTATCGGAAAGTATGGCGATCGATTATTTATTAATCGATTCGATTCATTTTGAATTTCGATTCATAATAATAAAAAAATTATTTATTTACCACTTAATAATTGTTAAAAATGAGAAAGAGAAACCAAAGATAACGATTGACTTAATTTTGATTGTCGTTAAATTTTTTTCAAATTTTGGGATAAATATATTGCAGATAAATAAAAAGACTTTTGAAAAACTCAATTACACTTGACTAATAATCAGCGTATTGAATTTATTTGTTTATTTTTTCTAACGATGTATTTTCATAATATCTAAAAAAAAATATTTTAAATTTTACATTTTATTAACCCTCTGTCTGTACACTGGGTCTTTTAAGGCACAAGTCAAATTTTCAAATCAAATATCTCTGGAATTAGAAAAATTGTAAAAAAAAAGATGTCAACTATAAATGGTTAAATAAATGATTGGATTATGGAAAAAAAATGTTATAAAAGTAATTCAGAGTTTTTTCAGATTTTGTTGACGTTTTTTTCTTAGAAAAAATATTAGCAGGACTTTAACGACCCAGAGTACAGTGTCTCAAAATTTAAGTGCACAGACGGAGGGTTAAAAGGTTGGTAATTAAACTTTCTTTTAAAAGTAATGTTTTATTAAAATTTGCATTATTTCAGTAGTGAGCTACAACAAAATATTATACTTAAGTTAAGTATATGATACAACGACATAAATTCTTCATCGATCAGTTTAAGAGCAAAAAATAATTATTCGAATAATTCGAATGGTTCGAATTATTCGAATTATTCGATTCGAATTTTGAATCGGACATTTTTAAAAAACATTGGCATAAAAATTTCGAAATTTTTTTTTCACGAAAACAAAGCTTCCTTCGCGAGGAAGCAAAATTGATAATTTTTGGTAATTAAAAATCGAATTTGCCCCAATGATCCAACGATCGATCAGGAGGATATCTGTTTTCTCGTCCGTGGATATTCGAGGATTTGCCGACCACAGGGATTTGTTTAACCGACCGACGATAAGTCAGATCGCTTTTTTGCCGACATAAGGTAAACCTCTAAAATTCGGTGAGTAAAAAAGAACGTATCAACAAGTTTTCTTGAAATATCGATTTTTGAACATCGGAACAGTGCTGAAAAAAATTCTAACATGGATTATCGGCAACCGGACGAATTTTATCTCGCTCTCTTATCTTTTAAAAAACTCTCTCTCTTATCTTCTTATCAGGAGCCACTAAAATGTGCTCTGAACAAAATGTGCACAACGAAAAAGGCGAGAGAAAGAGATTCATCGCGATCCTCGACACTGGCTCGTTTTAAGGGGGCCTCCGGAAAAGTTTGATTACCTTCCATTATAAAGTAACTTTTTTTTTTTCCCCAAATATATCCCGAGGGTGGAAGCAGAGGGCGCGAAAGTCGGACTCGCGGGGGTGGTTTCAGGGCAAATCCTACGTGTGTATGACCCCAGTCGTTGGCCGATTTTATACGGGCACGCGTCCAAAAGTTACGACTAAAATTTACGAGTGACGTTTCGTTATGCTCGGCCGTAGTAAATCTTTTGGTGGTGTGTATTCTCTCTTTCTCATTTTTTGTCCCCTTTATCCACCCTCGTTCTGCCTCCGCACGGTCATCAAAACCGGATGAAAATAGGGTTGGGGGTGAGTTTGGGGGTTTAATCTCAAAAAAGGGGGTTGATGTGGATAAGATCGACATTTGGGGGTTGCAGGATCAGGGATGGTCCTTGTCATCGTCCTATCAGGAAGAAGGATTGATTTTGTCGAAAAAAGGGGTTCCAGTTTTAGGGGATGTTAGGGGGAGGTTTTAGGGGTCAAATGTGCCAATATAAACGTGAAAAAATTCTCCTGAAGGGCGAAGCAAGGACTAACAAGATGACCGGAAGTCATCCATGATGGTAATCTCCACGGTCAACATTACTTAAACTTCTAGTACAAACAATCGATTCGAGGGGGAAATGAGGGTCACGCGGACATCCCGCTGACTCACTTCCGCTCCCGTGTTCCCTCCCCCCTCTCTCTCTCTCTCTCTCTCTCTCGCGTTCTCCAATTTCGTGAATTTACCGGTTTCGCAATAAACTTCAACGATAAACAACCTCTCGAGTTCACAGTTTGCGGAGATATGAAAACATAGAAGTGAAATTGGGGAAAGAGGAAACGATATTCTCCCGCTCTCTTTATCTATTATAGGGGAGGGTGGGGCACGATGGTCCCCCCCCCTTAAGCCGGAGAGGAAATTCTGAAAAAATTCATATTCGTTCAGAAAAATTGACGCATTCAATTTATTTAAGAAAACAAAGAAGTTACGGACAAATTGTTGAATAATCATTTGTTTAAACAATTTGTTAATAACTTTTGGGCAATGTTATTATTGATAATTGTTGTTTATAGCATGCCAAATGTTGCTGAATTTTTTCAGATTTTTATTGTATCACAAAGTAAGGAAATTTCAATCAAATACAATTTTTGGCTGGGACTGTACAGGCAATACATCCTCAAACAGAAACAATGATAGAGTTTTAAAAAAATTCCAGGTCAAACATAAAGACTTGATGGGTGAATTTAGTGATTAATTTTTCAATTTCAATTTTTCATAAACATTTTACTTTTGAAGCGCACTGTAATCGGTGTATGATGTATAAAGCCTTAAGGATTTATTGGTGAATTTGCGTTTGTATGTACGCGAATATCGCGACGCAATTAATTTTCCTACCGTGCCAAAGGACTATATTTGAGGATTATTGCACGCTACTCGAGTGCCAAAGGAGAATTTATACGTGAAAAAACATTTTTTTTTTCATATTAATTTTTTCATATTTTTTTCAAAATTTTTTTATATTCATTTTTTCATATTTTTTTCGTATTAATTATCGTAGACTATTAACGATGACACGGGCAATGCAAATTTTTGTTCTTCTTCCGGATCGAACGCCGATATTTCGTTCATTGAAGCGCCATCTGTGCACCGTCAACTGCACCCTTTTTGCGATAATTGCTGCGAAGGAATAAGAATCATCAGTAATATGTTTCCCGAACTTCTCGGACCGAAGTAATCGAGTAAAAAGCAAAGTCTCGACTGGGCCAACGAGTTTTCCCCTTAATGTTCCCTCGATCGATTGTCCAAATAGAGCCAAGTTTCCAAAGTGGCGAGGCCGCACCAAAGTGGCTAAATTCCCGGTGTGGCTGGACGACCCGAGTGAATATACTACCGGAGTGGCTAAGAGCACGGCGAACTTCAACTCGCCCTGCGAGGCTAAATTCACGAAGTTGCTTCGACTACCGGTGTAATTTTCAAAGTGGCTAAAATCCCGGAACAGCTGGAGCAGCCGTCTAAAATCACGAAGCAGCTACGATTGGCGTCTAGAGTCCCGGAGTGGCTAATTACACGGTGAAAAGCTGTAATTCCGCAGTGGCTAGAGTCACGGAGTAGTCGAGGATAGTTCGGGTCCCGGTGGGTGCTAAAGTCACGGAGTGGCTAATTACACGGTTAAAAGATGAAGTTTTTCAGAGGCTAGAGTCACGGAATAGTCGAAGATACTTCGGGTCCCGGGGGGGTGCTAGAGTCACGGAGTTGCTAATTACACGGTTTAAAGATAAAGTTTCGTAGTGGCTAGAGTCACGGAATAGTCGAGGATAGTTCGGGGGCCCGGGAGGCTGCTAGAGTCACGGAGTGGCTAATTACACGGTTTAAAGATAAAGTTTCGTAGTGGCTAGAGTCACGGAATAGTCGAGGATAGTTCGGGGGCCCGGGAGGGTGCTAGAGTGACGGAGTGGCTAATTACACGGTTAAAAGAGAAAGTTTCGCAGTGGCTAGAGTCACGGAATAGTTGAGGATAGTTTGGGTCCCGGGGGGTGCTAAAGTCACGGAGAAAGGGTAGTAAATTGAGGTTGTTCGAGCTCGAACAAGCTCTACAGCTGTAGAGCGGGGATCGTTGCTGGAAACACGTAGACGTTAAGTCGTATACGAATAGCTGGGATATCTGATTCACGAAAATATATATGCTCGAATCTTACTGAAGCATACTTTTGACTATGTCAAGAGTTTTCAATTTACTACAGCACAATTTCATCCTCTGCTTCATCCCTCTCTCTCTCTCTCTCTCCCTCTCCCTCATCCCACTTAAAGCTCAACCATCCAGTTTCTCTTACTTAATTTCCGTGGACGTAAAATCGCACTAAAGCAACGGCGCAATTTATACGTATAACCGAGCTACTCGTCGTGATTTCTCCCAATTTCTGCTAGACCAAAAAAAAAATTGAATCACGAAAAAAAAATGTAATTTATTTTAATTGGACCGATATATTCCGGGAATATGTGTGACGTTAATCGATAAATTTAATAATAATTGAGCATTTAATGATTTACGATTATTTTAAGGGGTGATATTTTTTCGTTCACTTTTTACTCACTAATAAACAATTGTCGGTACGAGAACAATGATCACTGATATTGTTGAGACCGCCAGAAATTCCGTGAGAACTATCGCAACCTCCAAAGTTGTGCCTTCTCTCAGTGTGAGGGGTTTCTAAAATTATGTTATTATTATTATTATTATTATTATTGTTATTATTTATTTGATATTATATTAACAATATAAAAAATCGTAAAGCAAGAAAATCTCTTATTTTCACAATTGAGATTTTAAGGGTATTTTGCCCATTTCTGACCACTCTCGATGTTCCCCTTAAGGTAGTAGCCCACTGTGACGGGTTCAAAAAATCTAAAAACTAAAAACTATTCAACCGATTTGGGTAAAAATTTTACCCGTTATTTTAGACATACATAGCTAAATACCTTATCATTAAAACATTCAATTTTTTAATAGTAAATGAATTTTTTTAAACAATTTATGAAAAAAAAATCGATTTCGAAGATCTTTTTGTTCGCAGGTCCACCATTTCGTTTTTCTTTCTTAAAATATGCATAATATAGGTTTGTACACTAGAATTAAGGCTACAAAACATTAAGTCACCTTTTTTTCGAGTACTTCACTTTGACGTACAAAATAATAAATAAATTCATGTAAAATTAAGTAAGCAAATTTTTTTTTGTACTCTTCAAGATACAAATAACAACATGTAAACATTTCAAAACGATAGAATTTTATTTTGTTATTTAAAAAAATCAATGAAAAAACGTCGAAATTTCGGACATCACTAAAATAGTTAAACTCCGTCAATTATTGGAATTGAAAAATTTCCTTTGGGGATATATTCTTAAAGGTCTTAAGTTTGAGAATATGCAAAAAAATGGTTTTTTTTTCAAAATGTTGGACCAGAATACTTGAATTATATTGAATTTTTTATGATATTAATAACAAATTATTATGTAAAATTATGTAGGATTTTGTAATAAAATTGATATTTAATTATTGAAAAGTTCATTCTCAAAAGTGTAGTAACTTAATTTTCATTAATAAAAAAAAAAAAAAAAAAGTAACAATCTACCGGGAACGTAAATTTTCAGTCGACGAATCGTCAGAATTATTTTCTTTTTTCCCAACCGAATTTCGGCTGTTTTGCGAAATGAAAAATTATTCTGCATTTTTCTCATCACAAAAAAAAAATATAAAAGCTTTTGGACGGAGTAAAAAGAGTAATTGGAATATTATATGCGCGAAGCTGATAAATTTCACGGAGATAACGAGTCTTTCAAAGTTCAGGAAAAGCCTTCGTTACAAAGCTAGTTACCGTTTGGTTGATTGAAGAGAAAAAGGGAAAAAAAAGAAAAGAAAAATAATAGAAAACCACGGAGCCGTGAGAGAGGATAGAAATTTTTATAAATACCGCGTCGAAATTCTCACAGTTTTCACGCAGTTCCAGTGTTTTACTTTTTCAACTGAGGGGAGAAAAAAGGATCTCAAACAGAGGGAAAAAAAAATATTACGTTAACAATAAAATAATGGGGGTCTCTTATTAAAAGTTTTGAGCTATTCAGACATACTTTTTTACTTGGTTGCGTTTTTTCAGACCAGGCAAAGTTGGCTCGTTAGCGAGGACGAAGGACATCAGCCCTCGTGAATAGAGAGTTCGAAATGTTCGGAACAAGGGACGAGTCGATTTGTTATTTGAATAAATAAAATGTCGGTTCGATGACGAGGAAAAATTCGAGAATAAACTGAGGGAAGACATTTTTTACGATGGACCATTGGAAAGAGTAATTAAAACATTTTTGAGGAAATTTTCAAATTTTTTTACTCAACGCAAAAAAAGGCTTTGTTCAAATGTTTTTTTTTTCAAAATTTTTGTCTTTCAATGCACTTTCCGAAAAAAAAATACAAACAAATTTTAAGATATTAGAATCTATGAAATTTTTCACTTTTTCGAAAAAAATCACCCATTTATCGAACAATTTTTATTTTTTATTTTTATCTTTTTTTCACTCAAAAAATACTTTGATCAATTCGGGAAAAATGCCGCCCAACGTGGATAGGCCAACATTTACTTCTATTTTTTTTTTATCGATTGAAAAAAAAAAAATTCTCAGCTGGGCTTATTTCACAAAACACCACTCTGGAAATTTTTGAGGATTTATAAAGGACCTCAGAGTTTGAAAAATTGAGGAAAAAAAATTTAAAGTGGTAATCGTCGAAAAAAAATTAATTTTTTTTTTAAGTGAAAAATTTAATAGATTTTAATTTCTTGAAATATTTTTGTATTTTTTCGGAAGGTACATTCAAAGACAAAAATATTTAACAAACAAACGTCCCAATTAGTTAATTTTTGGAGAAGTTATAGCTATTCGAAAAAAGCCTTTTTTTTTTGTGTTGGGTGAAAAAAAATTGAAAATTTTCTGAAAAATGTTTTTAATTAATGGGGTAGAAAAGGAAAACAAAATTCAGCCAAATCGAAAGGGGTCGTGTTCAAAAGTGGTCGATTTGACATGGAATGACCCATACATTTCTATACGTTTGCATAAAACATCGGCCAAAATAACTACATGATATTATATATTAGTAAATGTACTTTTTCACATATTATTATGTTGCAAGAATATGTTATACCATTTATTTTTGACATATATTGTTTTTTCATACGGACGGTTTCTTTTGATTCACTTTTTTTTCACAATTTTGCGAGATTACAATTTGAGTCGATTTACCTGAGTTGCGAAATCCTCAGCGTTGCTAAGAGCCACGAAAATTACGAATAATATAACAACCGGTGAAAGCATGATCGAGCGCTTCTTCGCTGATGGAGAAATCGTTGTAAAATGAGGCAGAGACAACCTCGTTTGGTTTTTTTTTTTTTTTTTTTTTTATCCCGACACTGATAAATTGTCCGACAGATAAAATTCCTGCTCGACTCCCATTATGTTTCTTATCACATCGACGAAAATTGATGCACTCCGGGTGTTTTTTTTCCTTTTTTGTTCTTTCCTTATCTAATCGATTCCGTGACTCGAGAAAATGAGCCACGCATCGTCGTATTGGAATATTGTTTTTTTTTTATCTTCGTCTACAGATTTGTTCAAAAGTCGTGTCTGTCCAAAAAGTAAGGAAGAAGGAAGCGATACTTTTTTCTCGAAATATTAAAATTATTACGACCAATTCAATTTTGAAAAATTATAAATAATTTTGTTGTTGCAATCAATGTGAGTTGATTGCATTTTTTCTAAATTTTAGCAAATTAGAATTTCGAGTGTAATTAAAAAAGTGAATACAAAATTAATAGCAATACAAATTTAGTTGCCAAAGAGAAACTTGATTGACGATATAAGACTTTGAACCTTGAAATGACAGAAAAAACTTTTTCGTGGAATGGAATAGAATGGAATGGAATGGAATGACCCATCACTTAATTTGTCACAAAAAACTTTTCGCAAATGGATACAATTATCGCCAATAGCATATTCGTGTTGCCCGGGAAATTTCCGATCCAAAACACTGGCTTTAGACCTCTCTACGGCCAAAAAAAAATTGACCTTCAGCCGGGGTCAAGGATCATCGAAAGTAGATGGGCAAATAGAGATTCTTCATGGCACCGAAAAATGATTTTTTTGTTCTATTGATTCTTATTCCCATTTCAGGGGCTATATCGATGGGAAATCGACCGGTGATCACGAATATGCACGAATACAAAATAAATCAATCCGAATGATGTTTGCAACGAAAACGAGAAGCGTTTTATTTGTTGGGTGGGGGTCGAAGAGTCGACTAACCAATATTTCGAACGGCCGAAATCCCGAATTTTACGATTACGAGCGTTCGAATAACGAAGCGCTTAAATCCCGATCGCCAGAAAAGAGAAAGTCGCGAGAGCCGCCCCATGCCTAAGAGAGAGAGGAGGCGCATCTCTCTCTCTCTTGCGCATGGGGCGGCTCCCTCCGCTTTCGCTTTTCTGGCGTTCGGGATTTCGGCGCTTCGTTATTCGAACGCTCGTAATCGTGAAATTCGGGATTTCGGCCGTTCGAAAAATTGGTTAGTCGACTCTTCGACCCCTAGCCCAATTTTTTTAGGCATTGCTAATTTTTCCTAAATCGTTTCAAATTACAAATTCGAGTAGTAATTAAAAAATTAATATAAAATTAATGGCAATAAAAATTTGGCTGCCAAAGAGAAATTTTATTGACGACAGAGAAGAAAAATGAGGAAGCCATGGGAAAATTTTTAATCATTCCTTTTTTTTCCTTCTATTTTTCTTCTCACTTTTTTTTCTCTTCCTGTTGGGGGAATAATTTTTTTTCCTTCACTGCGTCTCTGCCTCACGTAAAAATTGGAGAAGTGTCGTCGGTCGCTTCACGGTTGCTATAAAATTTTCGCGTTATATTATACGTGTCTTTTATATTTTTTTATTACTCGCGATGCTACGGAAAAGCTTGGAAAAAATGGAGTATGGCGAATGTATGACAAAAGTCCCCCCCCCCCTCTCTCTCTCCCGCCCTCTCTCTTCCTCTTTCGTTTTCCTCTTTTTCGCTTTTCCTGACTTTCATGTCTCCGTGGCACGACGTTTGCTGTTTCATTTGTTTTCACGTCCGTAACTTTATACATGACTCGACGAAAAGTTGCTCAAACCACTTTTCATATGCTTCCGCGAGTCATGCTCGAATGTACTCCCTCGACGACGAAAATTTACCTTAAAAAAAAAAAACAAAAAAGAAAAATAACAAAAAATTGTCGACGATCCTGTTGATGTCATATTCCACGATAATAAGTTATCCGGTCGACGTATTACAAAATATATATTTTTACATTCTCCCTTGTGCTTTTACATATTAATTAAGGCGATATTCTGGTCTAGAGACATAAATTTGAAGGATTTTGTGAAGCCAGATAAAAAAAAAAACAATAAAATATTTTTACCATTCGATTTTTTACAACATAGTATTTATTAATATTTTGACATTAAACAATAAAAATTCGAGAAAAAATGAACATTACAAGCTGGTAAAATTGAGGCTAAGAAAAAAAGGCTGACTGACTCGATTGCAATATTTCTAGTTATCCGATATGAAATTTAGAAAAAAATTCTTGTTTACTAAGAAAGTTATAGTTCCTACCTCAAAGAAATTGGGAAACAGAAATTTCGCAAAATCGCGGCTCTCTGAATGAAAAAGTCATTTTTCGACTATTTTTTTCATAGTTTATAATTTTTTTACAATAGTAAAAAAAAAAATTTTACGATGCTAAAGTGGTAGGCGCGAGATTCTTAAAGGTCTAAACTTTAATAATATCCACTTCAATTGAATGAAAGAAAATTTAATCTGATTAACAAATTAATAAATTGAAAAATTAAATTTTAATTCAATAAAAAATTTCAATTTTCAATTGAATATAAAGAAATTGTTTTTTTTCAAAATTCTAGACCAGAATGCTCCGTTAATAAAATTATTACATTAATATATATTAATTAATAATATATCTATACATTAATTATTTATAATTAATAAATTAATACACTTAATAATCGATATGCTCTGTGAATTATTTACTCGATATCGACGTTGATAAACGGTGAAATAATTTGAACGTGAGTAATTCATTTTTATCGGGGTTTTTTTTTAATGGGAGAAAAAACCACAACGATCGAGGGTGAATTTTAAATTTGATAAATACTCGGAGATATTGAGGTGAAAATAATAAAATGAGGCGGAACAAAGCTTCGAAAGGTCGCGGCTACTGAAGCAACGACGATTGATAGTTTTAAGCCCATTTTAATAGATTTTAACCCCATTGCTTTCTCGTGACGCATCGGTATTGATCTAATTCTTTTCTTGGTACACTTAATAATATTTATTTATTTATTAAAAAAAAAAAAAAAAAAAAAAAAAAAAAAACAACAACAACAACAACAACAACAACAACGAGGATTGTGTTTCTACTTTTTTTGCCCTTTTATTATACAGTCAGTTATACCGGCACGCTTTTTGTAACACGTGTGTGTATTCTACTCCCCAGATTGCCTCGTCGAATCTCCCGAGGGATACGAGCTAAAAAAATCAACAACGATTCCGAAATATATGAGACGTTTCGTGACACTTTGACATCTCCATTTTCGAAAATTGTAAAAAAAAGAAATCGACGAAAAGTTAGTAATCATTTTGCATATACATGATAAATATACATATCATATATCATATATGATTTATTTTATTATAGTGAAAGTCAACACCGTGAAGGTAGATTCGTGACTCAATATCAAGTAGAAAAGTCCTTTGTCATTTTTGGGTATTTTGAACCCTTGAATTGTTATTAATTTTTTTTATCAGCCAATGAGATGCGCCCATTTACATTAGGTAGGCATGGTGGGGTCACGGCTCATCTCAATGGATGCGTCTCATTGGCTAAGGAAAAAAATTAATGACAATTCAACGGTTAAAAATATCAAAAAATGGCAAAGGACTTTTTTACTCGATAAACTGAATTAAAAAAAAACTGAATTAAAAAACTCCAAGCTTTTCTTTCTATTTGCGGAAGTTCAAATGGTTTGTTTCAAGAATCATGAAATGATTCATATAATAAGGTTTACTCGGTCATTACTTGATACAGGAAAGCAACGAGAGAATCGATATCGAAGAATGAATAAATAAATGAAAACGTCCTCGATTCGTGAAATTTAATAACGCAAGGGGTCGAATAATGATTGCTCGAACAACACAAATATCAAATATTTGGAAGGTTCTATTTTTTTCCTTTCTTTTTATCTATTTTGGTAGAGAAGAAAGTGACGGAACTGGATATATATATGAAAATTGACCTTTTTGTTACCCCCTTTTTCCTTCAGACTTTCATTAATTAAAATAAAAGAACCTAGAAAAAAATTTCATATTTCATAAAATTTCACAGCTAATTTGCAAAAATCTTTGTCAATGAAAAAGCAATTAATTACACAAATCTATTGATCTCCCCTAATAATAGTAATAATAATAATAATAATAATAATAAATTTAATGAAAGTTCATTTATTATTAATGATTAATTATTATATCATATATATTATGTTATTATTAATATATTATATAAATTATTATATTATCATTATTAATAATTATTAATTATTTTTGCTTCCTCATAAAGGAAGCTTTGTTTTTGTGAATTTTTTTTTCGAAATTTGTATGCCAATGTGTTCAAAATGTCCGAATGGATGTGTGTGTGTGTGTGTATCCTGAGTTTCAAACGTAAATAATTAATTACTCGAGAACGCTTCGAGATATCGAGCTGAAATTTGGCGCACTTGTCGAGCACAAATTGCCCGTCATTATGAAATTTTGTTGTTGTAATTCTAACGGGTGTTCAGATTTTATGGACCTTTTTCGTTTTTGCAAAAATGGCGTAAACGCTCTAACTTGCACAATTTTCAAGATATTGCACTGAAACTTTTCACAGAATAAGTATAGCTATCAAGGATGTTCGCTATCGAATTTGGCGAAAATCCATCGAGGAATTAAAATTTTATGAAATTTTTAATTTTTCGAAAAATAGAGTACACGCTTCAACTTGTGCAATTTTTAAGATATTGCACTGAAACTTTGCACAGAGCTAATATAGCTATCGAGGATGTTCGTTATCAAATTTTGCAAAAATCGATCGAATGATAAAAATTTTATCAAATTTTGGGTTTTTTTTTTCAAAAATAGCGTACTCTAACTTCGGCTATTTGCGAGATATTGTACTGAAATTTTGTACACATCCAAAATAGTGATCAAGGTTGTTCGCTATTGAATTTGGCAAAAATTAAATTTGGCAAATTTGAATATCGATTACTCATGTTTATCGATAGTGAACAATGCTTTCTTTATGCACTGAGAAAAAAAAATTGTTGAATGAACTAAATCTTTAGTCGCATACGCACGACTAAATATTTAGTTGTACAAACCCAAATTTTTTTGCCTGAATCATATTTTGGTCAACTGAAACGCAGAATTATTCAAGAAACTAATTATTTAGTTAGACTCAATAAATATTTTGTCGTGCGTATGCAACTAAAGATTTAGTTCATTTAACAATTTTTTTTCTCAGTGTGAGGAAGTCAAATTTGATCGCCATACTTTGTGATAAAGGAAACTGCGTAAGTAATGTGCAAATTTCAATTGGCAGAGTTTTTATTAATTATTAATGAGAATTTTGTGCAATTTCTGAGTAATACGAGAATACAAGAGCAATTAGAACGACTTCGGATATTATATATTTCTCGTTGTACGAAGTAACTAAAAGACCTCGCCTCGTATTATAATATCAGAACCGATGATTTTTCATTACGTACGAGCTTCTTTCATCCTCGAGAGATTCTTTGCTCTTCCTCGCTCCATCCCCTTAATCCTTTATGATGAGTATGGGCAGCATCAGATTCTGAAGCCTCCTTCTTTCTTGCTCTTCTCAATCTTTATGAGAGCAACATAAATAGGGATCGCGATATTCCAAAAGTATGGGCAATTTCACGCGAAATCGACGCTTTCTTATTTCATCCCCTATTTGCCAAAATACGTTGGAGGAATCGCCATTAAAAAAACATTACTTGGATGAATTTGCCCGCTTCGAAGAAAGCGATATTGGAGTGATTTTCGATAATTCGATTTGTATCTGGATCAATTTTTTACGAAGTGGAAATAATGGCTTCTCTCTCTCTCTCTCTCTCTCTCTCTCTCTCTCTCTCTCTCTCTCTTTTCAGGTCCATCCTCTTTAGGTTCTCTCTCGCTCGCTTATTCTTAAGGAGGATTACGCGATCCCCAGGGTTATCCTGTAGATTTTACCAGCTGAGATTTATAATGGAGACTGTTTTGCGTCGCGGAACACAGAGGACCAGCGATAAGAACGATAAGGCGAAAGTAACGATTTCTCGAGAGATTTCGGAGGGTTCCTGATCCCCAACGCCAGATTATTGAGAATCTTGTCATCGATACGAAAATGTTGGGCCTCAGGGGATGGAAAATCGTGAAAATACTTTATTTTTCCAGAGTCACTCTGAGCTTGAAACAAGAATTTTGCGTAGAGTATTTATATTAGGCAGTTTCAAAAAAAATTTTTTTTGTTTCTTCTCCCAAACAGGCTCAAAAGTTTCATTTAGGTATGAGAAAAGGTCTGTGAAAATATGAGCTCTTAATATTAATATTAACATCCCCCACATCGCACTTTTCGATTTTCCATAAGAATAACATATGGGAAAAATTATTTTCATGTCTTCTGAATTTTATAACTAGCAAACGTTTCATCATACGGGAAATCCAGAGACATATCTTTGTACGGAATTGAACGCTCTACAAAAAAGATTCCGAGTAACTTTTTGATAAGTCCACTGGTTCAAAAGTTATTGATTGTTTAATTTCAATTTTTCGTAAACGTTGCCGATTTTTGGATATTACACCGACAAAATGTGGATTGAATTTCATGTTGAACATAAATTAAACTTTCGACAAAGGTCAATCAATAGTTCTCACTGGAATAATAAAAAAAAAAATGGAACGCTTTAAGAAAACTGTGCAGCAGAAATTAGCTTCAAAATTTACTTTGAAATTTTTTTTTAATTTAAAAATAAAAACGAATCAAAATATACTGATATACTCTAATGAATTTCTTAATAGAAAAATAAATTTTTAAGCAAACTTCTGCTGCACAATTTTTTTAAAGCGTTCTATTTTTTGTTATTATTATAGTGAAAACTATTGGTGAACATTTGTCGAAAGTTTAATTTATGTTTAACATGAAATTCCATCCACATTTTGTCGATAGAACTAACTAGTTCCGGTGTAATATCCGAAAATCAGCAAAATTTCCGAAAAATTGAATAACCATTACCATTGAATAACTATTGAACGAGTGGACTTATGAAAAAGTTACTCAAAACGTTTTTTGTAGAGCGTTCAATTCTGTACAAAGATGTGTCTCTAGATTTCCGGTATGATGGATCGTTTGCTAGTTATAGAAATCAGAAGACGTAAAAATAATTTTTCCCATGTTATTCTTATGGAAAATCGAAAAGTGCGATGAGGACGATGTTAATATTAATATTAAGAGTTCATATTTTCACAGACTTTTTCTTATACCTGAATGAAACTTTTGAGCCTGTTTGGGAGAAGAAACAAAAAAAAATTTTTTTTAGCCGGCCTAATATATATATAGATATACATATATATATATATATATATATATATATATATATATATATTTTTTTTATTTTTTAAACAACCCCTCATCCGTCACTTTTTTTCGAGCGAGAAAAATTGGCGGATGAGGAGTAAAAAAAAAGGACGAAAAGAAAGAAACAACCCTCCGAGTTTTAACAGTCAACAGAAAAATCTCTTTCTCATCTCTGGATCCTTCTTCCACACCGATTTGTTTCACTTTGCCTCTTCGAGCACAGCTGCCTGTAAATATAGGACAATCCACCCCTTTGAGTATCCTCATATATGGGGCATTCCACGTCAAATCACGTGGTCATCGGCCTGGCCCCCTCGATGATTTTTCAGCTCGGGCAACCCTTAAAAAATTGAATAAAAATTTCTAAAAATTTGAGGTCATATTTTGGACCAAACGAAACCCACGATTCACTGGACATCAAAATCCGAGAGGGTCAGGCCGATGACCGCGTCATTTGACGTGGAACGCCCCATACATAATAAAGGGGTGAGCGAGGGCCCTCGTTTAATCTTGGCCCTCGGGGGGTTGTGAATCACCGCAATTAATTCCGTTCGGGGTTCAAGCTGTATATATAGAAAAATGGCGGCGGAGGGTAGTTTTTCCGTGAGGGAGGATGAAAATAGGAGCTAAGAGGGAAGATCGAAGGACCGCAGGAGAATGAAGAGAAAAAAGTGGCTTGAGAGGAGAGAGGGTTATATACAAGCTTGTAAGCTTCGTTTCTACGACCCTCTTTGGCTAAAACGGTTAGATTGTAATACCGGAAGGAAAGACGAAGCAAGAGACCAGTTTCGTATCGCTCGTTCCGTCTCAAATTTGTCGAATTTTTTTCTCGTGAATTGGTAAAGAAAATCGATTTTAACCCTTAATTGACACACTGGGGTACAAAAGACCCCAGGCCCAAATTTCCTAAATTCTTTTATAATGTGGTTTAAATAAAAAGTTTTACAACATATCTCTTTATTAAAAAAAAAAAAAAAAAATTGGTCAAATTTTTCCCTTATTTTTCCAGAATAAGTACCTTTTTTAAAAGCAGACCAGGCTACCATTTTTTTTCTCGTAGTGCTATATATTAAGTAAACTCAGTTAATTTTGTAGCCATCTTTGCAAAAAAATAAAAAAGTTATGATTTTTTTCTCAGAAGTTGTCATTTTTTCAGTTTGTTTTTATATTTAATTTTTTTTTTATCATATTCAACTTTGACATTTTACTATAAATTCTGTATAACTTTGGCAAGTAACCTTTTAAGAAGTTCTAAAAAAATTTGCAAGTCAAAATATTAAATGGTATATTTTTTATAAGAATTTTTGTCGCTGGGTCACAAATGACCCCAGTGTGTCAAGTACGTTATTCTGCAGAAGTTTGTTAAGTAAGGGTTCAAGCTTTTTCTGAGAACACTTTTTAAGGGGTGATTAAAATGACGAATATATCCAAGGGCTTGAAAAAATGAGACTGACCGGAAGAACCCCTAGAAGACACCCCTAAAGGGCACGAGAACCACCTGAAGTCGATTTGCAAAAATACAACCCCTTTTTACTGAACATTGCTAAATTTACTAAATTTATAAATTTATTAAATTTATTAAATTTATTAAATGTATTAAATTTATTAAATTTATTAAATTTATTAAACTTATTAAATTTATTAAATTTATTAAATTTATTAAATTTATTAAATTTATTAAATTTATTAAATTTATTAAATTTATTAAATTTATTAAATTTATTAAATTCATTAAATTTATTAAATTTTATTAAATTTACTAAATTTATACTAAATTTTAATTTTCAGCGCCATAAGGGTTGAAAAAGGGTTTAAAAAAATGCTCGATCGCAACGATCAGGTTGTTGCTCAAGGAAGAAGCGAGTTAAAATTCGTCGAAAGTGAAGCGCGCTTTCCAAATGTTTGATTTTTTGGAGGGCACACTTATAAATCCCTCCCTTAATACATTCAACCCTTAATTCGACGATACAGTGAACATCCCACAATTTGCATATGGGACATTGTTGAAAAAAATAGAACAATTCCAAGTACCTAATTTCTTTTTAACAATTTCAAATCCTTCGCCCAATCGTTTTTATGACTTTTTGGGGTTTTTATTTTTCGTCGGCTAGGAGGGAAATCTCTTTGACGACGAAAAAAATTGACTAGACGAGGAATCGATGGGGTGAGAAAAGAGAGACGAATGATGAGAGATCGAGAGTCTCCCCGGAGTCTCGTCGATCCCTTTTTCACTCTTTCCACCGTTTCTCCAATCTATTTTCACCTCGATGTCTCTCCCAAAACACACGAGAGAAATTCCGATTACATGGACCACCCTGATGATAATTTTTTTCGTTTTTCAGGCTTTGTTTTCACCCTTTTTGCGACCCCAAGGGCAGAGCCTCCCTGTTCAACCCTTGGAGGAACTGATGCAGGGATGATGGGACAAAGTGTCCTCGCGCCACGAAATTGACTGAAACAAGGGGTTATTCACTACCGTATGCAAGTGATTTCAAAATGTAGTGGATTTCACATGATTTCACTGATTTCACGAAGTCGGTTTCACATGATTTCACTGATTTCACGAAGTCGATTTCACAGGATTTCAAAAGTCATCTGATTTCACGTGATTTCAAATGATTTGAAGTGTTTTCACAACGATTTCAAGCGATTTCACGTTGATTTCACACGGATTTCAAGTGATTTTAAGTGATTTCAAGCGATTTCACATTGATTGCAAGTAATTTCAAGCGATTTCAAATGATTTCAAGTGATTTCAAACGATTTCACAATGTCCTCACATAGATTTCAAGTGATTTCAAGTGATTTCACATCGATTTTAATCATCTCGAATCGATTTCGTTCTGATTTCAATTGATTTTAAGTGATTTCAAGTGAAGTGTCATTGATTTTATGCTGATTTCAAGTGATTTCAAATGATTTCAAGTGATTTCAAGTGATTTCAAATGATTTCACAATGTCTTCGCATAAATTTCAAGTAATTCCAAGTGATTTCACATTGATCTCGATCATTTCGGAGCGATTTCGTTCTGATTTCAAGTGATTTCAACTAATTTTAAGAGATTTCAAGTGATTTCAAGTGAAGTGACATTGATTTTATGCTGATTTCAAGTGATTTCAAGTGATTTTGAATGATTTCACAATATCTTAACATTGATTTCAAGTGATTCCAAGTGATTTCACATTGATTTCAATCATCTCGGAGCGATTTCGTTCTGATTTCAAGTGATTCCAAGTGATTTCACATTGATTTCAATCATCTCGGAGCGATTTCGTTCTGATTTCAAGTGATTTCAATCGATTTTAAGTGATTTCACATTGATTTCAATAATTTTAAGTGATTTCTTTCAACTTTCGGGCCCTACTCGGAAGCTCCTGTTTTTCCGTATAAAAAATGGCGGTCACAGGACGTTCGAGTTTGGTTTTTTAATTTTCGAACACGCGCGAGAATCGTTTCTTCGGCTTCCGTTCTTCGGGAACGTGACTGATCGCAGTTTTGATATTGAATTCGTCGGAGAACGTGAAAGAAGCAGAAAGAAGAAGAAAGCGGACGGTGGAAAGAGATCCAAGAAGATTGCAAAAATCAAATTTATCGTTTTCGCCGTTAGTGATAAGAGATAAGGGAGATTCTCGGTTGTTTTGATCGCAGGAGAAAAAAAAATAATAGCATCGCAAACGAACGACAATTGCCGATGATCTTTTGAGACTTCTTCCACTGTTTCTTAAATCTTTGTAAAGAGAAAATTAATTTTGAGTTTTGGCTCGATAAAAATCAATTGTCTGTAGAAATGGCTGTAGAAAAAAATATTATAAATTTATTATTTATCCTCAAATTTAAGTAATCTCTGATTTGTTTCACATTTCAATTGAGTTATACTCCTCATTGTTTTTTTTTCACTCATTCTCCAAATTCATGCAATTTCGATTCTAGTTTCCATCGCTGTTGTGCACCTCGGCGTGAAAGCCCGTTTTGTCAGCATAATATTTGACCGTTCGGATATTTCCGGTTGGCTCCTTGACCGTGTATTCGCCCTGAACGTCTTCGCCTGCGACAAGAGGCAATTAAAAATATATCAGCCGTACTTAAAGAATATTTTGAATATTTCATTCGAAATGTTAGATATTTCGTTAATATTTTTGGAATGTAAAATATATGACAAAAAGACAATTGAAAGGATATTTAAAAATTATATTGAAAGGATATTGGAATTAGCTTCTTTATTATTGGAATTGAAAAAATTCAGTAAAAATATATCAAGAATATATTAAATGATGTTTCAATTGAGAAGTTAATTATTTCGAAAATATTTCAGAATTTATGTTGAATTATCTGTAGACAAAAAGTATAATTTAGATATATTTTAATGATAATGGAATTATATTTTGTATTTCGCTAATTCCAAAAATTTGGTATATCGAATAGATTTTGATATATTGAAATAAACATTGAATTATCTGTAGACAAAAAATATAAATTAAATATATTCAAAAGATAATGGAATTATATTTTCAATTTCGATCATTCAAAAAAAATTCGATATGCCGAATAGATTTTAATATTTTGAAATAAATATTGAATTATCTATAGACAACAAATATAAATTAAATATATTCAAAAGATAATGGAATTATATTTTCAATTTCGACAATTCCCAAAATTCGGTATGCCGAACAGATTTTGATATTTTGATATAAATATTGAATTATCTGTCGACAAAAAATATAAATTAGATATATTCAAAAGATAATGAAATTATATTTTGTATTTCAATAATTCCTAAAATTCGGTATGCCGAATAGATTTTGATATTTTGAAATGAATATTAAATTATCTGTAGACAAAAAGTATAATTTAGATATATTTAAGTGATAATGGAATTATATTTTGTATTTCGATAATTCGAAAAAATTCGGTATGTGAAATCAGTTAAATAGAGTTTGACGTATTATTTCCACGTGGGAAAGGACGAAATTTTGATTTCACCGATTTTCAATTATTTCAATTATTTCAATTATTTCAATTATTTCAATTATTTCAATTATTTCAATTGTTTCAATTATTTCAATTATTTCAATTATTTCAATTATTTCAATTATTTCAATTATTTCAATTATTTCAATTATTTCAATTATTTCAATTATTTCAATTATTTCAATTATTTCAATTATTTCAATTATTTCAATTATTTCAATTATTTCAATTATTTCAATTATTTCAATTATTTCAATTACATCAAATTATTTTTTCTTTTGACTAACCATCGCGATGTTCCTTCTGGCCGTGATAATCACCGGTATGATGATCCTTGACGCCGTAAGCGTACTCGTAATGCGGATGAGCGACGTAGTCCTGATGATGTTTACCGTGCTCGTCTTGCCACGTGATTTTTTCCGCTTCACCGATCGTGGGACCGTGAAAGTGTTGAAAGGAATGAGCGTGACCGTCGCCCCGTGAGGAATGCACGTAAAGTAACGTCGATACGAGCGATAACGCGACGAGCTGATTAATCGATAAACACGACGAAAGAATAATCCGTGAGTTTTATTCTTGACCTCTGAATTATTTTAATTTTGTTAAAAAAATAATTGAAACTAAGCCGCATTTAGAAATAAAGATTTGTAAATATCTATAGGAATTTGGAACAGATCAAAAGAAAATAGATTCATGAGAAAAAAAAAATTTCACTCATAAATCGAAAATTTATAATTATAAAAAAAATATGAGAAAATTTTTTTTTACCAAAATTCAAAAATTCATTTTTTTTGAAAAAAAGCTATTCTGGAAAATTTAGGGTCTTTCAAGATCAGTACAAGGTATTATATCAAAAAAATTAAACAAAAAATTTAATGTTTATCGTGGATTTTCACGATTTTCAAAAATTCAAAATTCTTCAAATTCATCGATAAAAAAAAATCGGAATATTTTTTTTTTTCGTAGCTCCAAGTATACTCTTTAAGACGAACTCAGAACGATTTTTTCAACTATAATTGCTTCCTAGATATTTAAAAAATAAACTTGAAAAATTGAAAAAAATTGTAAATTTTTTTTTTGTTGGTAGAACTTCGTTTTAAGATAAAATAAAACTTTTGACTAAATTCCATGGAAATTGAAAGGGGTCGATTCCGACTATCGGTCGATTCAACATCGAATGATCCTGGTCAATTATTGCAATCATTGCCAACAATAAATAAATGTCACAAGAATCCACTAACTTTGTAGATAAACATTGTCGATTAGAAACGATCACAACTTGAAGTAATCGACGTGAATTCGAGACAAGCAGCGACTTGATTCGTGAACGCGATCGGAGAGAAAACTGTTCGATCTATCGACGATCGATCGATCTTTATAGGGACAAAATAAGCCGTCGCGAATCGAGATTTCATTTTGCCTAATTTCTTCGAAGATTTCAATCGCGTTACAAAACATCAATTATATTCGTTCGATGGGAGAGAATCGAGGAAGAGAAAGAAAGAGAGAGAGAGAGAGAGAAAAAACATGGGGACAAAAAAGGGCGATCAATCGAGCGAAACTTTGAGGTGAAGCACGAGGTCGGATATAACGTTTTTTCTTCGTTCGATCTCTCTCACGAGCGACAAAAAAATTGTGAAATGTTTCAATTTTCACGGTGTCGTGAGGAATTTCAAGTCTCACTGCGCCATATATATGGAGCATTCCACACCGATTCGACCTTGGTCTGACTCTTCACCTCTCCGATTTTCTCCCCAATTTTTTATGGCTTTGGAGTACCTCTGAAAAGCACTCAGGATTTTTTTCAGATTTTTTTGGAGCCATTTGACTTAAACTTAATTTTGTAAACAAATTATTTTTAGCGCAAATTAAAAAATTAGAAAAAATCATAAAAATACCGTTTTTTCCATGACAAATTTGAATATGAGTGGACCGTTATCCAAACTTTTTTGTATGATTTGAAGGTATTTAAAAAATGTTTGTATTAGAGCCAACCTAATTCAGGTTTCTCTTTCTGTTAAAAAAAAAAAAAAAATCGAACAAGCTTGTTACAAATAGAAATAAACCCCTGCCAACTTTGGCTCAAGGCTTGAAATTTTTCATATTAAAAAAAAGGGATTTTTGAGATTTTTTTCAAATTTTCAAGTTTGCCCTAAAAATAATTTATTTATAAAATTATAGTTGAGTCAAAACGCTCCAAAAAAATCTGGAAAAAATGCTGAGTGCTTTTCAGAGGTACTACAAAACCATACAAAAAATGCGGACAAAATCGGAGAGATGAAGGGTCAGACCCAAAGAGAATCGGTGTGGAACGCTCCATATATATTTTCACGAACTTTCTTTCTAAAAAAAAACGACAAAGTAATACTTTCAAATAAAATGTGTCATTAAAACGTTCAATTAAAAGTTAAATGAAAAGTTGAAAATTTCCTTAGAAACATTTACATAAATAATTTATAAAAATAATAACAATAAATTTAGTGAATTTATTTACGATTACGAATAAGTGCAAATACATTATTTTTCAATAATCAAAGAAAGGAGCAATTTTAAAATGCTCAGAGTGGAAGTTTTTGTCTCTTCACGTCAAATTCATTCCTGAGGAAGAAGAATTCTTTGGAGTTAGACACGAAGGAAGGGTTGTTCGAGGGTGGAATAAATTTTTGGGTAAGGGAGGGAAAGAAAAAGAGAGTGAGAAAGCTGTGCGGAAAATACGAGAAGAAGCGAGAAAACGAGGGTGAATACTGCCCTGGATACGTATGGGTCATTCCATGTCAAATTAGTCAATTTTTGAAGAAGTTATGGCTATTTGAAAAATAACCTTTTTTTAGGTTGTGTGAAAGTATCTGAAAATTTCCTAAAAAATGTTTTTAACGGGGTAAAAGGGGGAAAAAAATGCAGCCAAATCAAAAGGGGTTTTGAAGTGGTTGATTTGACATGGAGTGCCCCATACAGAGGCAATTTGAAAATTTCCTAAAAAAATGTTTTTAATGGGGTAGAAAGGGGAAAAAAAATTTCAGCCGGATCGAAAAGGGTTTTAGAGTGGTTGATTTGACATGAAGTGCCCCATACAGAGGCAATTTGAAAATTTGCTAAAAAATGTTTTTAATGGGGTCGAAAGGGGAAAAAAAATTTCAGCCGGATCGAAAGGGGTTTTAGAGTGGTTGATTTGACATGGAGTGCCCCATACAGAGGCAATTTGAAAATTTGCTAAAAAATGTTTTTAATGGGGTAGAAAGGGGAAAAAAAATTTCAGCCGGATCGAAAGGGGTTTTAGAGTGGTTGATTTGACATGGAGTGCCCCATACAGAGGCAATTTGAAAGATTGCTAAAAAATGTTTTTAATGGGGTAGAAAGGGGAAAAAAATTTTCAGCCGGATCGAAAGGGGTTTTAGAGTAGTTGATTTGACATGGAGTGCCCCATACAGAGGCAATTTGAAAATTTCCTAAAAAAATGTTTTTAATGGGGTAGAAAGGGGAAAAAAATTTCAGCCAAATCGAAAGGGGTTTTAAAGTGGTCGATTTGACATGGAATGCCCCGTATACAGAGGGGGTTGGCGGATCGTCTAGAGGGATGAAGAGAGGGATGAGCACGCGAGAACATACCGGAAGTGCTCGAAGAAGAGAGCGTCCCTCTCGCGCATGTTTTGAGTTATGAGACTTTTTGAGTCCCAATGGTGGCATCCTCGTGTGCATCGGAGGGGGATGATGCGAGAGGGGTGCGAGAGAGAGGGTGAGAGAGGGATGAAATCGTTGCACGTGGAGAAAAGCACATCCGGGTCCGCGAAGAGACGACATCGTCGCACTCACGATTTCCACGCTCGCATCATGAGACGCCAAAAGCGCCCTCTCCCCTTTCCACCCCTTTTCATCCCCCTCTCACGCTACTCTCAGCAACCCCTATCTCAACTACCCCTTCATCCCTTCGCCACCGGCGTCGCCGACTACAAATCTCACTTAACCGAGATTTGTCGTTTCGGACACAAAACGTGAGAAATAGAAATCCACCCCCTTTTTTCGTACAACCCCTATTTTCATTTCTCTCACTCGAGAGATTATACCGGACCAAGAGAGATTAACAGTTACAATTTCGACGATTCCACTCGGAGCCAATCGTCGCCGGATGAGAAAAAAATAATTCCCTCCTTGAAAAATCAAAACCAACCCCTCTTTCCACACCCTGATTTCTTGGATAACGATTCGGTTTCAAGAACAACCCTTAATTTCCACTCTCAATATTAAATTGGTAATTCTGTCGAATATCAAGTATTTTTGGAAATAATTTCATTTTTAAAAATGATTTATTTAAAAAAAAATTATATTTTATTTATCCAAAAGCTTGATAAATTTTAGAAGGTTTATTAAATTACTGAAACTTGGTGAAAAAATTATTCTGTTGAGCGTCGAAAATTTCACTTGTATATGAAAATGTAAAATGAATCTCCTCGGTGAGAGATTAATGTTGAAGTAAGTTCAATTTCCTGCAACTTTTCGTATTTATGGGGCTTAAACATTTTCCCACCCCATCGCAGTTCCGAAATACTGCATTTGAAGCGTCTAACGACTGTACCATTGTTTTAGTCCTCTTCGTTGTTTGGAGAGAGGGATTCGCCGCGAGGATTTTTCCTCTCTACCGCGCGCTAAACCTCGCTCGTTCTCCGACTCAAGATATCTTGAAGAATAACCCTCATATAAATTCCGATCTCACCGAACTTTTGCCCCGAAAGCGAGAATCGCCTCTTTGCAACCTCTCGTTACGTGCAGAGGAAAAAGAGACAAATAGCTTTGTTTATCTACGAGACTTTTCGGGGAAGCTTCTATTCTACACATTTTTATTCTACACATTTTCTACACAAATTATTCTACACAAGAAAAGTGGGAAGGAACTGTTATTCTACACAGGAGAAGTTGTAAGAAATATTATTCTACACCAAATTATTCTACACCAGTTTCTACATACATTATTCTACACAGACAAGGTGGCAAGGAATATTATTCTACACATCAATGATTTTATACATGACATTTTCTACTCAAAAGTTTCTACACGAATTATTCTACACCAGAAAAGTGGCAAGGAATTGTTATTTTACACAAGAGAAGTTGTAAGAAATATTATTCTACACGAAATTATTCTACACTGTTTTCTACACAAATTATTCTACATAAGAAAAGTGGCAAGGAATTGTTATTCTACACAAGAGAAGTTGTAAGGAATATTATTCTACACTAGTTTCTACACACATTATTCTACACAAAATTGTTCTACACTGATTTCTACAAACATTATTCTACATCGGTTTCTACACAAATTATTGTACATAACAAAAGTGGCAAGGAATTGTTATTCTTCACAAGAGAAGTTGTAATAAATATTATTCTACAAACAATTATTCTACACTGTTTTATACACACAATATTCTTCACAAGCGAAGTGGTAAAGAATAATATTCTACATATTATTATTTCAGATACATTCTCTACACAAAAGTTCCTACACAAATTATTCTACACAAGAAAAGTGGCAAGGAATTGTTATTCTACACGTTAAGAGAAGTTGTAAGGAATATTATTCTACACACGTGGCAAAGAATATTATTCTACACATCATTATTTTACACACGAAATTTTCTACAGAAAAGTTTCTAAACGAATTATTCTACAGAAGAAAAGTGGCAAAGAATTGTTATTCTACACAAGAAAAGTTGTAAGAAATATACTCCAACACAAAATTATTCTACACCGGTTTCTACACACATTATTCTACACAGGCGAAGTAGCAAAGAATATTATTCTACACATTATTATTTTACATATGGCATTTTATACACATTATTATCCTACACATTATTTTCCTACGCATTTTCTTGTGTAGACTGACATGTGTAGAATAATGTGTGTAGAAACCGATGTAGAATAATTTTGTGCAGAATAATATTCCTCGCCACTTCTCTCGTGTAGAATAATGTGTGTAGAAACCAGTATAAAATCATTTCGTGTAACATAATATTTTATTGCTCAAACTGGCACTTTGCGCACTCGTACAATAAAATTTCGTACGTTACTCGTGCGAGAAACTTATTCTCAACTCGTGTGATTGCAACATTCGCCTTCGGTTCATGCTGCAAACCCACACTCGTCGAAAAAAGTTTCATCGCACTAGTATCGTAATATACTATTATCGCACTCCGTGCGCAAAGTGCGACTTTGCGCACGCTGCACGTGCTCAAACTGGCACTTTGCGCACTCGTACAATAAAATTTCGTACGATACTATTTGGCAACTTCTTTTGTGTAGAATAACGGTCCTTGCTACTTTTCTCGTGTAGAATAATTAGTGTAGAAACATTCGTTTACACTATGTCATGTGTAGCATGAAAATGTGTAGAATAGAGGCCATCGCAATTCAAGAAAACATTGCATGAAAACATCATCAAATTTTCTCAAATTCCTTGTCAATCAAATAGGACAATTTTTCATTGTAAAACAAAAATAATTCCACAAATTATTATGGAAATTGTTTTCAATAAATTTTGCTCGATAAAACCTTCCGGAATTCCGATAACGAAATAGTTTCGTTCGTGTTTATCGTAAATCGTAAATATATCGGTGGTAAATTAAATCGGGTTAACTTTGTAACAAAGGAGGGTTTGAGGGGGTTGAAAGCCAACGAGTCTTCCGATCAACGGGGGTTGATAGCTCGGATGTTGGTTTCCCAGCTCGAGTAAAATCGCGCCGAGAAGCTCGACTCTGCGAGGGCGAAGGAGAGATGAGAAACTGATATAGATGCGACGTCGCGGGGGTTAATTGGTTTTCGTCTCGCGCGAGAGACTCTCGCTAACCCCACCCCCCACCCCCCCCCCCATCCCCTCGGTTTCGCGCCCCTCAACGTTAAGGATCCCACACGTTAGAGCTTCCGGCTTCTCAGTCTTATTTATACACCGTGTTGCAAAATATATATGTATGCAAGCTCGCTGCGCGTGATTAGGTTGTAAACAGTGCGCGGATTTTAAGAGGCAGATACGTGAGTTTCGTGCGACATTCAACCCGAGATTTCACGTCATCCATTGAAACACTTTACAGTCAAATTTCTCATAGAATTTCAATTTTTTCATTGGGTTACTTTCATTGTTGTATTTAAAACAATTTGTCAACATTAAGGGGGTATTTTGGTCAAGGGACATACATTTTGAGCTTTTTGTCGAGCGGAATTAAAAATTAAAAAAATATACTTCACCATTCTTGTTTTTTACAAAAGTTTTTCGACTTCTTTTTTCATAGTTAATTTTTTCTTCTAGAATTAAAAAATTTGCTTTCGAGTATATATTTTTAAAGGTCTAAGCTTTAAGAATATGCAAAAAAAAATGTTTTTTTTAAATGTTTCAGACCAGAATACCTCATTGAGGCATCGTTCTGGTTTAGATGATCAAAAAAGGGTATTTTTGTAATTTTTTTGAGGATGTATTAATTTAGATATTGATGTAAAATTTGTTGAGTTTAAATACACTCTCGAAATACATAAAATAATTTTATTTTATTTTATTTTAGACACTTTTTGTACACAAAAATAATAGGCAAACGTAACTTTTCGAAAAGTAGATGTGTCTAAAACGAAAAAATAAAAAAAAATTTACATTAAATATTTTTTCGATTTAAATTCAAAGTATTTAATTTAATTGAATACTTAATTTAAGGCGATATTCTGGTCTTCAAATTTTTTAGAATGGTTAAAACATGGAAAACTTGTGAGGAGGAGTACGAGCTCCAATTTCGTTTTTAAAAAGTTTCGTGCGATTTTTTTCGCAAAAATATTCAGATTTTGACACAAAACGACCATATATTTGTAAAATGGATCATATATGTAATTCATTATATTTGTAAAATGAATCTTTAAAAATGAATATATTTTTTATAGATCATTTTCAAGATCGGATACAAAACATCGATTTTTATTTAATATATATGTATTAAATAAAAATCGATGTTTTGTATCATCGATACGTAACTCTATGATTATACGATTCAAAGTCAGTCCACAAAATATGATCCAGTTCAGCATTCAAAGATATCCGAAGCATTCATACGTTTTTTCACCAGGATTAGTTTTAGGGTTAGGGTCAACTTATTTGCTCAAAGTTCGTCCGCTATCCGCGAGGTTATAGCTCGTAATTTATCCAGGATGCATTACGTGTATGTCCGAAAAAGATACTTATCACCAAAATGATTAACTTTACCGAAAAAATGTAAAAGGAATTTTTTTTTGGAAATTCAATTTCCTACAAAAAAGGTCCTTTGGAACTAATTGCTAAAGTTAATATTTCTTGAGTTATTGGACCTTAACTTATTTGTGGTATAAAATTTTTATGGTTTATCGAACCAAACGTTTTAAATTACTGATATCTCAAGAAATATCAATTTTAGCAATTAGGTCTTGAAAATCTTTTTTGTAGGAAATTAAATTTCCAACAAAATTTTCCTTCACATTTTTTCGGTAAAGTTGATAATTTCGGAGATAACAGCAAAAAACCAAAGCTTCCTTTATGAGGAAGCAAAACGAGAATCTTACCTTCGGGAAAGTACTTGACATTAATATCAAGGGCTGTAACATTCAGGGAATCTCTTTCCAGACATATCCAACGAAACTTCAGGTGGGTTATGAGAAAAAAAGAGAAAAATAGTACTCTAAACCTGCATTCGACGTTCAAGAAGCGTCCAAAGCGCCAAGCGCTCTTATATCGGGACAGGACCTAGCCCAGATGATTTCCCCATAGTAGTTAAAACGTGTGTTCACATAGTTGGAGTGACTCTCGCTCCTGTTTGGCGTTTCGCAATGCGCGAGTGTGACTTCCATCTCGGAATTGTAATTGCACTTTAATTAAGCCGTAATTTAAGGACACTGCCACCCAAACCCAGACCCGGCTTCATCCCCAAGACACACATAGCGATGTGTATGCGGGAAGCTTTCCACGGGAAGACAGAGGAATGGAGTTAGGGACGGAGGGAGGAAGAGAAAAGTAGCGAGAGTCAGATGTATAATAGACCAGCATTCGTGCGAGGGAACATCTCCACCGAGCCAGAAGCTGGTTTGGGAACTGTAATTCGAACTATCCGATGGTAGTGCACCCCTCGTGGACAAGTCAGCCGAAGTCGGTTCACGCCAGAAGCACGAAGGTGGTATTACTACTGGCTGTTACTACTTCTCTCCCTCTCCCTTCCCTTCCCCCCCCTCACCCTCTATCCTCCATTCTCCACTTCCCTCTTTCTTCATCCCTTGCTACAGAGCTTTCGAACCATACCGCTTTCGAAGCTCTCGAGCTCGACACAACCATCCCCACACCTCCCCATCTCGAACCAACCCTCATTCCAACGCCGCCACCCCTTTTCCTCTGTACTAACCGAAGTAGGGTTTGTGTTCTACCACCTCTCATACCTCCAAAACCATCCCGGCAATTCATATGCAAATGAAAAGCACCGACCTCCAGGCATTGTTCGCACCGAGTTTCCCCAGTGTGTCCCCCGGACTTGACTTACTACGCGAATTTCCGGAAAATTCTAACACAGAGAGAGGGGGGGGCGGGGTGGGGGGGGGGGTAGGCAAAGGGGTGGCCGTGTAATTGATACTCACGATCTTGTATATATTGGGATTAATGTCGGGCAATGTGGGCCAGTGATATTCTGGCTTATCGAGTCACTTTGAGTCAGGATCAAGAAATCCATCATAAGGGTACGTTGCCTTCATCAGCTTGTGAAATTAGGTTTTTGGGCTTATCGTTGATTTTGGGGGCAATTATGGCTTTTGGGAAGGAATTCTTGCAAACTGAGACACTTCTGCATTATCAAGAGACGCGGTAGCGTCTCGAGTTATTATAATTATGAAATGACAAGTCATCAATGGCCTTGAAAGACCTTCTGGTAGATAGTTAAGGCTTCTGGACCACTTCTATCATTCCTGCATTATGACGTCATCGTCGTTCGAAACTTTTAGAACAGATGACATAATCATTTTTAGAAATTTCTAGGACATTCGATGATATCACTCAGGTATTTCAAGGACTCGCTGCAATTATTTATCACAAGATTTTCCAGGAATTCTGTGATTTCAAGGATAATAATGATGAAATAATAATAATTATTATTATAATAATTTAAATTCAAATTTTTTATATCATTCAATCAAAACATTTCAGTTGCATTAGTTTAATATATAAATATGGGGCATTCCGTGTCAAATCAACCACTTTTAGACCAGAGCCCTTTCAATTTGGCTGAAATTTTGTTTTCCTTTTCTACTCCATTGAAAACACTTTTCAATTTTCTTTACCCAACAAAAAAAAACTTTTTTTTCTTCAAAGAGCTATAACTTCTTTCAAAATTGACTAATTGACTTTTTTTGTAAAATGTTCGTCTTCGAATGCACTTCCCAAAAATAACTCAAAAAAGTTTAAGATATTTAAATGAAATTTTTCACTTTTTTGAGAAAAATCATATTTTTCTCGAAGCTGGACATTTTCAATTTCTTTCACTCAAAAAATAATTTGATCAATTCCGGAAAAAATGTCACTCAACATGGAGTGGGCTGACATTTCCTTCTTTTTTTTCACATTTTTGAAAAAAAAATCAAATTTTTTTCGAGGATTACTACTTTCAATTTTTTATTTCTTCCCAATTTTTCATACTCTGAGATCCTTTATAAATCTGCAAAAATTTCCAGAATCGTATTTTGTGAAATAAGCTCAGCTGGGATTTTTTTTCAATCGATGTTTTAGATAAAGAAATATTTCTTTGACAAAAAAAAAATTTCAAAAACAAATGTTAAAAAAAAATTCTGAAAAAATTTCATTGAATCCAGAATAATTATACGCAGCCTTTTACCTTCTTAGTAATTTCACGAAAACCCAATAGTTTTAGAGTCACGGTACATTTTATAAATATGATCGCTTTTTTTGAAAAATTGAATATTTTTGCGAAAAAAAATCGCACGAAACTTTTTAAAAAACAAAATTGAAACTTATACTCCCCCCGATAAGTTTTTCATACGAGAAACAGTTTCAAAAATTGTTTAATCATCCTTTAAAACATTCAATTTTTTAATAATGAATGCATTTTTTAAACAATTCATAAAAAAAAAAAATTGATCTGTTTAGATTTTTGATTTCAGATGAAATCGGAAGGTGATGCGCTTCCTCGAAACAAGTCACCCTTTTTTCGAGGGCTCCACTTTGACGTACAAAATCATAAACAAATTCATGTAAAATTAAGAGAATTTTTTTTTTGTACTTTTCAAGATACAAATAACAACATGTAAAAATTTCAAAACGATCGCATTTTATTTTGTTATTCAAAAAAATTAATGAACAAACGTCGAAATTTTGGTACTCACAGTTGACCGCTATCTTACTACTTAACTACCTACCTAACTACCTAACTACCTACCAAACTACCTACCCAACTACCTACCTAACTACCGACCTAACTACCGACCTAACTACCTACCTACCTACCTACCTAACTACCTACCTACCTACTTACTTAACTACCTACCTAACTACTTTAACCGGCTTAGGGGGGCCTTTGTGCCCCACCCTCCCATAACAACCCTGGAATCCGATCTCTATTCCGTTTTATTTTAATTCCCCAGGCCATATTACCCCACAAATTTGACCCTCCCGTCCTGTTTTTGTCATGTTCACCCTGCCAAAGCATCTTTTTGCTCGACTCACGAGGTAAGCACAAGCTTTGAGTTCCAATGCTTACTCTGTCCCGACTATGTCACGGCGTATTAAGTCCTTGCGCCCTTCGAGACTCGGAAAGGTGTGTATTTCGACCCTTTCATTGTTCCGTATCACTGGCTTTGGTGTCATCATCACGCAACCTTTGTCATAGCGCTCGTTTGTGTAGAAAAAAAAGAAAAAATAAAAGGTAAAACGCGTCTTTTTTTCGAACGTCACTTCGTGCCCTTGCGGGCTTTTGCGAAGCTCGAGCGAGGGTTGAAATGAGACAGGGAGAATGAGAGAGAATGAGAGAGAGGGAGAGAATGGTGATAACTGGCTGTCCAGGTTTTTTTTTCTCCTGGGGTCACCTTCGAGTCTCTCGGGCACGATCTCCTGCACCTTTCTCCACCTTCCAGGACTTTACAGGACTTTTTGACAGTGTAAACACAACCAGAACGATCCTTGACATTTATAATGGCGTGAAATCCGGCCCATTTGTCGCCCAAGCTCGGACAAGTTGAGCTCTTTTTATTGACAAAGTAAAACGATGTTTCTGTTTGGGGGGGGGGGGGGGGGGATGAAAAAAAAACGACCTTGACTGTATTGCGGATATCTCGGTGAATCCAATTTTTCTGTACTCGAAATTGGCATCCTTTTATACGTCGCAAGGATGAATGCTTTTTATAGCACCATTTTTTTTTTTTCGTTGATAAGCCATCAGAAATGCAGACGACGTAGCCTCCAAAATCGCATGGACACACAAATTTCAATACGAAAACGATGGGGAGGATTTTCTTTTGTTGACCTTGAGGCAGAGAGTTCGACATTTTATGGTTTTTTTTCGTCTGGGTCCTTTACAATGGATTTCCTTCGTGATCCTTTGTGCAGGGACGAATACACGATTTCTAGGGAATATCGTCGGGACGGCATATTTACACCTCTATTGGAATTTATTTCTCTAATATAAATACACTGTCGTCCAAAAGTTGGGGAACACTCTTCCGGATTCCGCGCTGCACCAAAAGTTTCACTGCGTTTTAAAAAATGAAGATATTTCATTCAAGCAAGCGGCGTTTCAAAGGGGACATATTCAGCTTCATTTCACTGTAACCAAAAAAAAATTTCGAATTTTTTTTGAGTCCGCTACGCCCTTTGAAACGTGATCCCTTCGTTATCGACCAGCGGTCGATAAGGAAGGGATCGCAGCATTTGAGCTTGATGTAATCCGGTAAGTTCATTTACACCTTTACCACTTATTTCTGCACCAGAAATACATCCTAAGCACAATAAGAGACTACAATATATCACTACCGATTGAATAGTCTACTAAAATAAATGTTCACCAAATAATAACTCCCTCAAGTATTATTTCCACTGCAAAACAAGTTTCCCAGTAAACACCTCTCCGTGAACATCCCTGTCACAAAAAGAGTGTCTGGCTAGTCAATTCGGCCGGTAACTTACCGACGATGGAGCCTGCGCCGAAAGCACAGTCGCCCAGTGGTCGGTAAGGAAGGGATCGCAGGATTTGAGACCCGGGGACTTGTAATCTGGTGGGTTTGTAAAATGGGACAGCTGTCAAGTGGTAGGACGTATAAATAAAGAAACTCGGTGAAGCTTGAAGCAGAAGAAAACACGATTTTCTCTTTGTCACACGGAAATCAATCGATTCTGACGATTCCGCTGCTCGCGGCAGGGAAATAATCGCTCGGTAAAGGGGTGAAAATGGAGGGAGAAAAAATAACACAGTCGAGTCACTCCTCGGAGAAAATAAGACGGGAGCTTTTCACTGGGAGATTGATAAATGTGTGCTTTTTCCCATCGATTTTTATTGCTTTTTAATACTCTCGAACCGAGCGTGAGTTTCCCACGTGTATTTCCGGTTTGCCAGAGGCACATCCGACATTCGCCTCCAATAATGCTCGACTCGAGCTTTACTTTTTTCTTCGGTGATTTTTTGTTCTCATTCCACAAACGCGTATAAATGATCGGCGTCGCTTCACCGGCATCGCGCATACGTCAGAGGCACTTGAATAATAAAAAATGATGGTATGTGTCTCAGACATTGCGTTTCAAAGAGGGAGAGAGAGGAAGAGAGAGGGAGGGGAGAGCGAGAGAGAGAGGGGGGAGAGAGAGAGGGGGGGGGGGGAGAGAGAGGGGGAGAGAGAGAGAGAGAGAGAGAGAGAGAGAGAGAGAGAGAGAGAGAGAGAGAGAAACTCGACGGCGAAAAAGCACTTTCCTCCGACGGTTCTGACGTATGAGGAAAGAAATTTTCACCGTGAAGACAAGAGGAGTGAAAAAAAAGAAGAAAGTGAATGTTTTCAAGTGCCTCGAATTTTTCCTACAGCTTATACTCTCATAAATTTTTTTTTTTTTTCCCTCAAGGGAAATAAGCTCGATTGCGCTTTTTTTTTAAACGTCATACATGAGAGCTTGAACGCCGGAAAAGTGATGGGAAAAGCTTGAAATTTTGTTGTACATGTAAATGAAGTTCACGTAAATGCAAAGCTCACGAGGGAGGCCTTTACTACACATGAAATTTTCTACACAAATTATTCTACACAAGAAAAGTGACGAGGAATGTTATTCTACACAAGAGAAGTTGCAAGAAATATTATTCTACACGAATTATTCTACACCGGATTCTACACAGATTATTCTACACCGGATTCTACACAGATTATTCTACACCGGATTCTACACAAATTGTTCTACACCGGATTCTACACAGATTATTCTACACCGGATTCTACAGAAATTGTTCTACACCGGATTCTACACAAATTATTCTACACAAGAAAAGTGGCAAGAAATGTTATTCGACACAAAATTATTCTACACAAAAGAAGTGGCAAAGAATATTACTCGACACAAAATTATTCTACACCGATTTCTACACGAATTATTCTACACAAGAGAAGGTGGCGGAAAATAATATTATATTCTACGCCAATGATCGGCGGTATCGATTTTTTTGTCAACGATATTGATTGTATTAATTATTTTTTCGAAAAATTAATAATTAGTCAAAAAATATTAGTTATTTTTTATAAGAATTCGTAATTAGCGTAAAATTATTAGTAATTTTGAAGCGTGAACGATTACGAAGAGAATGAGCTCATGCTCAAGCCGCAATTCTATCTAGAAAATAAATTGCAGCCATTTTAGTGAACCGATTGAATTTTGGCCAAAATGCAAAAAAAATATATATTTTTGTTTTTCGGGCCTCATATCGATGTATTTGTGCCCCCTAAACACGAATCTATCAATAGTTTTTTCAAAAAATCAAAATTTTCATGAATTTCGATAAAAAACTGTTTTGCTCAATTTTGGGCCTATTTTCAAAAACCTGAAAATAGCGAAATTTCAAGTGCTCATAACTTCACTTTGGTTCAACCGATTTCAAAATTTGTTTTTCGTACGCAAAGCTTGTGACCAAACTTAGAGAATGCCGTTAAGTTCATCCCGATAACTAATTTTTTGTAGAAATGAGAGCAGTTTGAAAATCGCCGAAAAAAATGGAAAGGGGTATACCTTAAAAAATTTACAAAAATCTATTGTTGAACTTTAAAAATCTGCCAAAAATCGAAAAACGGTCGTAATGGGATGAACCAAACGGGATTTTGAAGCGTGAACGATTACGAAGAGAATGAGCTCATGCTCAAGCCGCAACTCTATCTAGAAAATAAATTGCAGCCATTTTAGTGAACCGATTGAATTTTGGCCAAAATGCAAAAAAAAAAAAAAATATATTTTTGTTTTTCGGGCCTCATATCGATGTATTTTTGCCCCCTAAACACGAATCTATCAATAGTTTTTTTAAAAAATCAAAATTTTCATTAATTTCGATAAAAAACTGTTTTGCTCAATTTTGGGCCTATTTTCAAAAACCTGAAAATAGCGAAATTTCAAGTGCTCATAACTTCACTTTGGTTCAACCGATTTCAAAATTTGTTTTTCGTACGCAAAGCTTGTGACCAAACTTAGAGAATGCCGTTAAGTTCATCCCGATAACTAATTTTTTGTAGAAATGAGAGCAGTTTGAAAATCGCCGAAAAAAATGGAAAGGGGTATACCTTAAAAAATTTACAAAAATCTATTGTTGAACTTTAAAAATCTGCCAAAAATCGAAAAACGGTCGTAATGGGATGAACCAAACGGGATTTTGAAGCGTGAACGATTACGAAGAGAATGAGCTCATGCTCAAGCCGCAACTCTATCTAGAAAATAAATTGCAGCCATTTTAGTGAACCGATTGAATTTTGGCCAAAATGCAAAAAAAAAATATATATATTTTCGTTTTTCGGGCCTCATATCGATGTATTTTTGCCTCCTAAACACGAATCTATCAATAGTTTTTTCAAAAAATCAAAATTTCCATGAATTTCGATAAAAAACTGTTTTGCTCAATTTTGGGCCTATTTTCAAAAACCTGAAAATAGCGAAATTTCAAGTCAACGTAATTATGACCGAAACGTATAGAACCGATGAAAAAAAAAATTTCCCAACTTTTTTTTTTTCATCGGTTCTATACTTTTCGGTCATAATTACGTCGATTCCTGAAAAAAAAAAAAAATTTCGATACGCCCTTATGGCTTTCCAGCCCTACCGTTGGCTGGCATACGCCCTTATGGCAGCTGTAACGCGATATTTCAAGAGTGCGGGTCAAAGTGCCAGAGACAAATCGCTGTTGTCAACAGACATCAAGGTCGATTGTGCACGAGCAATTATTTTCGAGCCATGAAGCTCGTCCGCGTTGAATGTGAGAAATGCTAAAAAGTAGTTGTGGAAATTGCACAAAAAATGCGAATGAGTAATAAAATACGCGCTTGTCACTCACTCGTTTGACGCGATGTTCTCTCGATCGATGCGCAAACCTCAGGGATACCTCCTCGAAGGCAGACTGAGGATATTACAGCGATGGTTGATCGATGATTTGTCTTTGGTGGGCCGAATGCTCGTCCTCGTGAAATTTCGACCGGAAGTGCAGCGCCTCGAATCACGCGCACATTTTTCTTCGCACACTTCACTTTGTGTTTATTATTTTTACTGATTAATATAGAAACTGAATACAACGAAAATTTAACACGATTGTATTGTTTTATGCCGGAGAGGCAGTTTTTTTTTCGACGATATTTTTCGATCGAAAAACCCACGAGAGAAATGAGAAAGCGGTTTGAAATAATCATATCTTGTGACTTTCTAATTTGACGTCGCATCTTTTTACACCAGAATCGATTTTGAATGTAAGAGATTTTTAATTCTTAATTCATTCGAGAGATTACATTTTTTTTATTAAATTTAATTAATTATTTTTTTTTTTTAAATCAAGAGTTTTTTTTAAATTTTTATCCAATTAGAAAGATTATGAATCTTTATCTCAAATTTTTAATTTTCATTGATGTGAAAAGATTTTGAATTTTTATTTGAGCTAAGAGATTTTGAATTCCCATTTAATTAAAAATATTCTAAAACTTTATTGGATTTAATAAATTTTGAATTGTCATAGAATTGGAGAGATTTTAAATTTTTATTCAAGCTAAGAGATTTTGCATTTCCATTTAATTCAAAAGATTTTAAAACTTCATTGGATTTAATACATTTTCAATTGTCATTGAATTGAAAAGATTTTGAATTTTTATTTGAGCTAAGAGATTTTGAATTTCCATTTAATTAAAAATATTTCAAAACTTCATTGGATTTAATAAACTGTGAATTGTCATTAAATTGAAAAGATTTTGAATTTTTATTTCAGCTATAGGGGATTTTGAATTTCCATTTAATTCAAAAGATTTTAAAACTTCATTGGATGTAATAAATTTTGAATTGTCATTGAATTGAAAAGATTTTGAATTTTTATACAGCTCACAAGATTATCTTTAGCCCAGCCTTCAATACGCGTAAAGAAATAAAAATGGCATATACCGTGAATTTACCTCGCGATGGACGTCAAGAACAAGTGACCTACGGTCGCGCGAAGCAAGTGAAGCAAGTACGTTGCTCGCGAGATAAACAGAAAAAGATGGCGAAGGGAAAAAACTCACGCGGCGCATGCGCGCCACCACTCAACGCGCCCGATACACGTGCACGGAAAATGCCCCATTAAATTTAATCCCGATATTTGTCACTTATTTATCGCAATATTTTTGTTCACTCACCGTCCGCCATGTTTTTCTTTCGTCTCGACGCACGTTTCTGACTACGTGCCGAATGTTTTTGGGCTCTCGCGAACGTGCGTCGCGACAAAGACGCGCGGGCCAAGCAAACTCGTAAAAAATCTCATCGACTCGCAACGACGAAGGTTCATCGACGAATAATTCTTTCGTACCACCGAACGCTGCCCCACGAACATTTTCACCGCGAATTTAAAACACACGGCTCAAGAATTAGCAGAAAACAATGAATTTACCGAGACACGATCAACAGGTACGTTGTCATCGAACGGGATCGTATCGTATATGTGGAAGTACTATATGCATCATGCGTCGTGTTTCGCAAAAAGCCATGTCTCCGGTTCTCCTATCAATTTCCCCCTCTCCCGTTGTAGCGATGACAACGACGACGATGAGAATCGTGCAACGCGCCGAAAACAGAAAAAAAAAATTCGCACCATCACTGGATTATTTTTCACCGAGCCCCGGATACGCGATACGTTTTTTAGCTCTCGATTCGCAAAGATAGAAAGATGACGTTTACCGAGAATTTACCTCGCGTTGGACGCCAAAAATGAAAAACACGATTTTTCCGAGAAACGATCGCCGTTATGGTCGCGTGCGACGCGAAGCAAGTACGTGGCGAGATAAACAGAAAAAGATGGCGGAGGTAAAAAACTCACGCGGCGCATGCGCGCCCACCACCCAACGCGGCCGATACATGTGCACGGTAACTGCCGCGTTAAATTTAGTCTCGATAATTTTCAATTATTTATCGCAGTATTTTTGTTCACTCACCGCTTGTCATGTTTTTGTTTCGCCTCGACCGCCTCGACACACGTTTCTGACTCCGTGCCGAATGTTTTTGGGCTCTCGCGAACGAGCGAACCGACAATGGCGCGCGAGGTCAAGCAACCCGCGCAAAAAACCACATCGACGCGGAACGACGACGATTCATCGACGAATAATTCCTTCGTAGCACCGAACGCTGCCCCACGAACATATTCACAGCGAATTTGAAACACACGGAGCTCAAGAATTAGCGAAAAACAATGAATTTACCGGGACGCGGTCGACAGACACGTCGTTGTCGAACGAGATCCACGGGCGACTGGCGAGGGTGAACGAGAGCGCCGGCGTGGGGGCAGCGGCCAGAGAGGGAACCAGGGGGGGCAGCGAGAGAGAGGGTGACGGGTGACGCGTGAAACGGGCTCGCGCTGCGAATGGGTGAGAGAGAAAGAGAGAGGGAGAGAGCGAATTCTCGAAAACACGACGCCAACGGTCGATCACAATAACCTTCTGCCGAGATTTTACAAACAGCATACCGAGAAACTGCAAAAAAAATTTCAAAACATCGAGACGAACATACATACATACACATACATGATCAGCTTTTTTTTTCCACCGAGCTCCGAATACGCGATATTATTTTTAGCTCTCGATTCGTAAAGAAAGAAAGATCACGTTTACCGAGAATTTACCATGCGTTGGACGCCTAAAATGATAAAAACGATTTTTCCGAAAAACGATGATCACCGAAGCGCAAAGCAAATAGCGCGAGATGGCGCGAATGATGTCGAAAGAAAAAAATATGCTCGACGAGCATTTTCAACGTTAACTCGACGCGCACTGAGCTCAGAGGCGATTGAAAACAAAGATTACCCGGAAAACGAGGGAGATGTACGTTGTTGTCAAAACGGATCCAAGGACGAGAGTGCGGCAGTTGAAGCAGCGCCCGTCAGCGGCAGGAGAGTGGGAAGAGAGCGACGCGCGACGTGAGGAGGGGGTATAGACAGAGATGGCGTTACGGTCGCGGTTCGCGAGTCGCGCTCACTCCGACGCTCTCTCTCTTTCACCCTTTCACGCCGTTTCTCCTCTGGCCGCTACCCCCACGCCAACGCTCTCGTTCACTCTCGCCAGTCGCCCGTGGATCTCGTTCGATAACAACGTACCTGTTGACCGCGTCGAGGTAAATTTATTATTTTCCTCTAATTCTTCAGCTCCGTGTGTTTAAAATTTGCAGTGAAAACGTTCTTGGGGCAGTGAAACACTCGGTACTTCGAAACAAATTACTCGACGATCAGATGAAACGTTTTCGTAACGAGTCCATGAAATTTTTCGCGTATTCACTTGGCCTCGCGCGCCATTATCGCATCGCTCGTTCGCGCGAGCCCAAAAACATTCGGCACGGAGTCAGAAGCGTACTTCGAGGCGAAACAAAAACATGGCGAGCGGTGAGTGAAAAAAAATATTGCGATATATCAGTGAAAATTATTGACAATGACAATGACAAGATATAATTGGGAGCGACCGTTGGCAAATTCATCGCGTTCTCGAATGTTGGCACGCTCGCTCTCTCTCTCTCTCTCTCTCTCTCTCTCTCTCTTACTCATTCGCATCGGGCGCGCGTTTCGCGAGTCGCTCTCTTTCTCCCTGGTTCCCTCTCCGGCCGCTACCCCCACGCTGGCGCTCTCGTTCACTCTCGCCAGTCGCCCGTGAATCTCGTTCGACAACAACGTATCTGTTGACCGCGTCCCGGTAGATTTATTGTTTTTCGCTAGTTCTTGAGCTTCGTGTGTTTCAAATTCCCTGCGAAAATGTTCGTGCGGCAGCGTTCGCCGCTACGAAAGAATTATTCGTCGATGAATCTTCGTCGTTGCGAGTCGATGATGTTTTTTACGAGTTACCTTGGCCTCGCGCGCCATTGTCGCGTCTCTTGTTCGCGAGAGCCCAAAAACATTCGGCACGGAGTCGGAAACGTACGTCGAGGCGAAACATGACAAGCGGCGAGTGAAAAAAAATATTGCGATAAATAATTGAAAAATATCGAGATTAAATTTAATGTGGCATTTACCGTGCACGTGTGTCGGGCGCGTTGGGTGGTGGGCGCGCATGCGCCGCGTGAGTTTTTCCCTTCGTCATCTTTTTCCGCTTCTCTCGCAACGTACTTGCTTTGCGCAACGGTAGAGTACTTGCTTCGCGCGACCGTAGGTCACTTGTTTTTGGCGTCCATCGCGAGGTTAATTCACAGTACATGCCATTTTTATTTCTTTACGCGTATCGAAAGCTATTCAATGACAGTTCATAATTTATTAAATCAAATAACGTTTTAAAATATTTTTAATTCAATGGAAATTCAAAATCTCTTACCTCAAATAAAAATTCAAAATCTTTTCAATTCAAGTATACTTGAATTTTATTAAATCCAATGAAGTTTTGAAATATTTTTAATTAAATGGACATTCAAAATCTCTTGGCTCAAATAAAAATTCAAAATCTTTTCACATCAATGAAAATTAAAAATTTGAAATATAGATTCATAATCTTTCTAATTGGATCAAAATTTTAAAAAACTCTTGAATTGAAAAAAAATTAAAAATCAATTGAATTTAATAACAAATTTGAATCTCTCGAATGAATTGACAATTAAAAATCTCTTGCATTCAAAATCGATTCTGGTGTAAAAAGATGCGACGTCAAATTAGAAAGTCACAAGATATGATTATTTCAAGCCCCTTTCTCATTTCTCTCGTGGGTTTTTCGATCGAATAATATCGTCTAAAAAAAAATCGCGTCGCCGGCATAAAACAATACAATCGTGTTAAATTTTCGTTACATTCGGTTTCTATATTAATCAGTAAAAATAATAAACACAAAGTGAAGTGTGCGAAGAAAAATGTGCGCGTGATTCGAGGAGCTGCACTTCCGGTCGAAATTTCACGAGGACGAACATTCAGCCCACCAAAGACGAACCATCGATCAATCATCGCTGTAATATCCTCAGTCTGTCTTCGGGGAGGGATCTCTGAGGATTGCGGATCGATCGAGAGAACATCTCGTCAAACGAGTGAGTGTCAAGCGCATATTTTATTACTCATTCGCATTTTTCGTGCAATTTCCACAATTACTTTTCAACATTCCTCACATTTCACTCCAAGTTTTGTTTTGGCGAATATCGGGAGACACGAGCGATCCGATAAATCTCGCGAAGCGAGATTATCGGTCTCATGTACTTTTCTGTACTTGGGGTACTTTTTTCAAGTACAAGTATCAAGTACTTCAGAATGTGTCTTGCTGATGGTTGCATGTGTAAAGCCTTTGAATATGGGTCATTCCATGTCAAATCGGCCAACATTTGGAATCGACGCCTTTCAATTTCGATGAAATTTGGTCAGAAGTTTTCTTTTATCATAAAACAAAGTTCTAACAGAGGAGAAAAATTAAATTTTTTTTCGAAAATTCAAAATTTCACCATTTTTTCAAGGTAATTTTTTAAATATTTCGAAAACTATTATGATTATGAAAAAATCGTTCTCCGTTCGTCTTAAAAAGTATACTTGGGGCTACGAAAAAAAAATATTCCGAAACAAATTTTTGAGAAATGATGAATTTGGAGAATTTTGAATTTTTCAAAATCGTGAAAATCTACGATCAACATTAAATTTTTGGTTCTATTCTTTTTATACGACACCTTGTACTGATAGTGAAAGATCCTGAAATTTTCAGAAATTTTTTTTTTTTTGTTTCAAAAATATGAATTTTTGAATTTTGGTAAAACTTTCTTATTACCTCTAAGTTAAGTTAAATTGATCAATCATGTAATTTTGACTGCTCAAAATTACAAAATTACACGATTGCTCGACTTAAAAAAATGCATATTTTTGAAACGAAAAAAAAAACACCTTTCTGAAAATTTCAGGATCTTTTGAAATCAATACAAGGAATTATATCAAAAAAATTGAACAAAAAATTCGAAGTTAATTGTGGATTTTCACGATTTTAAAAAATTCAAAATTCTCCCAATTCATCATTTTTGAAAAATTTTCGTCGGAATATTTTTTTTTTTTCGTAACCCCAAGTATACTCTACAAGAGTAAACAAACGATTTTTCATAACTATCATAGTTTTCAAGGTATTTAGTAAAAAAAAATTGAAAAATGGTTAAATTTTGAATTTTGCATGACTTTAGAAAAAGAAAAAAAAAATTTTCCTCGGTAGAAATTGGTTTTATGATGAAACAAAACTTCTGACTATATTTCATCGAAATTGAAAGTTCCAACTCTCGGTCGATTTGACATGAAACGACCCAAGTACCGGAATTTACGAGACGTGCCCGAAAACTTGGAAAGTACTTGATTTTTTCAAGTACTTGTACTTCAAGTACTCGTCTTCAAGTACAAGTACTAGTAACAAGTACTTTGTACTTCAAGTACTCGTCTTGAAGAGTGCAAGTAACAAGTACTTTGCACTTCAAGTACCCACGGTACTTTGTACTTGATACTTGAAGTGCTTGCAAGTACTTTGCCAAACTCTGGTGTAGAGTAATTTGTGTACAAACATTTTTCGAAGAAAATGTCAAGTGTAGAATAAAAATGTGTAGAATAGATGAGGCCTTCCCATTTTTTTGATTAGCGCTGATCGAAAAGCCCTCGTTGTATCATTCCCCTTAAGGGGTAACCCGATACATTGGGTGATTATTCGCCGTAGGATCTCTCATTGGTCTTTCGCTCCTTCGGAAACCAATGTAAAGCTTCGTAATCGGATCTCCACGAGCTGGTTTCAAGGCAAGAGGAAGGACTCTCGAGAAACCTTTTTTTCCTCGCTTTTTTGTCTGTTCTTTTTTTTTTTTTTTTTTATTCACTTCGACGTGAGAACCGAACAAATGGGACAAGGGAATGAGCAAAAGAGAGAGTAAGAATGAAGATGAGAACAGAGAGGCGATTATCGATCCAAAGAATTAATTAATCGATTTCGTCGTTTTGTTACCGTCGTTTTTTATCATTCCCTCGATGCTGTCGTTTTTTTTTTCTTGTCATTGGAACCTTCCAAGCTCCTTCAGGGAGGGATTTCCTGTCGATGAGACTTCGGTAAATGCGATTGAAACGATCTTCATGATGGTATTCAAATTTCGAGATTGCTCGTTTCGGCAAAATAGTTTTTCCATTTCTATCTCCTAGCGAAAATATTTTTCATTCGTCAATCCACTGATTCACGACGTATGATAAGTAAAATATATATTTTTTTACATCATGGAATACGACTTTTTCAATGAAAACTTAAAAAAAAATTTTTTCCAATGTTTCTAACCTAAGAAAATTTGATTTTTCATATACTTGTGTTGGAATATTACTATACACATGTATATGAAAATTAATATATCGCGTGCCTAATGCCAAAAGGGCCTATTACAGCAAGAAGATAGGGGTCCATGCCAAAAGGCCCTATAAAAATTTTTTTTTTTGCCATTCTTCTTAAAATTGCTTTAAACGTGAAGATCTATAAAAAAAAAATTTTGATGTACTAAAACCAAAAGGGCCTATAAAAAAAATCAAAATTTTTCAAAGTTTTGAATAGAAATTGCATACCAGAGCATTTTTTTTTTAGAAAAAAAGTTTAAATAATTTGTTATTGTTTATTTGTTTCAACAATTTGTTATTTTTCATTTGTTTAAAGAATTTGTTATTGTTTATTTGTTTGAACAATTTGTTATTGATTAAAACGAAAGTAATTTGTTATTGATTAAAACGAAACTTAAAGTACTTCTACTTTAAGTACTTTAAATCTCAAGTACTAGGTACTTATTACTTTAAGTACTTGAGATTTAAAGTATTTAAAGTACAAGTACTTAAAAAATCAAGTACCAATTTCAAGTACTTTTTGTATTAAAGCATATTTTTACCTTGCATGATACACTGAGAGTCGACAGATTGGAACAGAAATATTTAAACCAAGAATTATCAGTAACATTGACGATAGAAATTTTTTTTTTTTTAAATCTATTTTGATACAGGTATTCATGATAATTCATGATAAATTCACGATATTATATCATGAATTGTTACAATCGTGGATCCGAATCAATAACAAATTGTTCAAAAATAAACAATAACAAATTATTTAAACAAATAAACTATAACAAATTGTTTAAAAAAATAAGAACAAATTGTTTGAACAAATAAACAATAACAAATTCTTTAAACAAATAAAAAATAACAAATTGTTGAAACAAATAAACAATAACAAATTGTTGAAACAAATAAATAATAACAAATGATTTAAACTTTTTTTTTCCAAATAAAAAAAAAAAAATTTCCAAAAAAAAATTTCAATTTTCTTAGCGGAAAGTAAAAAAAAAAATATAGGCCCTTTTGGCTTTAGATCACTAAATTTTCAATGTCCTAAAGCCAAAATTTGAGACATAGGCCCTTTTGGCTTTGGAAAATTTTTTTTTGTCTTTAGGCTTAGAAAATGTTGGCAAAACGATTGGCGCAAAAAAAAAATTATAGGCCCTTTTGGTTTTGCAAAGCCAAAAGGGCCTATAACTTTTATAGGCCCTTTTGGCATTAGGTACGCGATATTGTATATGCATAAAAACTTCATATTTTTTTTATTAAATTTAATACAAACATTTTTTACAGTGCGTATATGTAATGAAATTTTTATAAATAAGTAAAGGCATGCAGGTGAATGAGAAATAACAAAAATACAAGATATAGTGTTCAATAATAGGGACCTGTTCAATAATTGGAACATTTACCTTATCAAAAAAAAAAAAAAATCAAGTTTACACGCTTTTCGGTTCTTGGTTTTGCGAGGGGGAGTTTATTTTTGCGCTCTGCGCTATTTCGTGCGGCTAATGGCTTCATCATCTTTGTCGTTCTCTCTCTCTCTCTCTCTCTCTCTCTCTCTCTCTCTCCCACACACTTTCCGCCTATTGCCAGGATAATTGCTTCAGCGACGCTAGGATCTCGCGACTGCCGGCGCCATAATTAGAGCATAAAGTTCCCCATAACCTGTGTGTGTGTGTGTGTGTGTGTGTTCGTGTGTGTGTGTGTGTGTGTTCGTGTGTTCGTGTGTGAACGTACACTCTTCTACATACAGGCGTAGATAAATTTTAGAGTATATCAGGAGTGTGAGAAACGTGTGTGTCACAGAGGAGAGTGATGAGGGTTGAAAGAGGGAAGGGCGTCGAAAGGTCGAGAGGATCGGGTATATGAAAGTCAGTCAGGCGTATACAAATAACGAGAACTCTTATGAGGACGTCGGTGAAGTGTTAGTCACATCAAATACGTGATTTTACAAGCATTCTCAAGCACTTTTTTTCATTAAAAAAAAAAAAATAATAATAATTGAGTCTATCCGAATACGGATTATAACTACTGAAGCGTAAAGAGCAAATCAAATCAATAAATTGTTTTTATTTTATTTCAGGAAATAATTTTTTCGTACAAAAGTATCTACGTCAAAGATGAAATTTAATTAATTTATTATTATTATTATTATTATTATTATTATTCTTAATTAATAGAATTTAATTAATTAATTTTTAAGAAGTTTGTGACTTGAAAAAAATTAGTCAAGGCTTATCGTATGCTTACTTTAACTACTGAAATATGAAATAACTTTTTCAGTAAAAAAAAATAATATTTAATCTGCAAAAATAACTTCTCAACGAAAAGAGAAAATTCTTGAAAAAAAAAAACCACAAAGCTCTTCGCGCAGATTCGTTTGCGAACGGAGCAAAAAAAATTGAGACAAGATTTATGAAAATTTTTTTTTTTTTTATACCGCACGAAAAATATCCTTGGCATTCTCCGAGAGATATTCTTCATTCTCGACGCGACGAGTACCGGAAAGATTTTGTTCCAGCTAGCGAAAAAAAAAAAAAAAAAAAAAATCAAAAAAGTGTATTGTGCGTGAAGTGGCGAGAAGAAACGGGAGACTTTGTTGAGGAGCTTGCGGAAAGTAAATCCGTTGAAAAAACAAATGCGGTCAGAAAGTAAGGAATAAAAGTGAAATGGACACCGCAGCCTTGTTTTTCGTTTTTTTTTCTCCTTCATCCCCTCGTAACTTTTACGTAACCATCCCTTATTTTTTTTTCGCTCCCTCTCGCTCTTTCCGCCCTTTTGCTTCGTCCTACAAACCGGGGAGTATCCTTCCTTCGCACCAACGACTTTCCTTCCATTATTTAAATCTCGCTGATACCTCGAGTTTTTTTTTTCATCCCCCCAAGAGAGAGAGAGAGAGAGAGGGGGGAGAGAGAGAGAGAGAGAGAGAGAGAGAGAGAGAGAGAGAGAGAGAGAGAGAGAGAGAGAAGGATGAAGGTACAAGTAAGTAGTGTCCTTTCTCGTTTTCTCGAGAGCTTCCACAATTTTTTGTATCCTCTCTCGCCAAGGACAATTGGTCCGACAGTCAGGCGGAATAAGAGAGAGGTCCTTTTTACCACTGAAAGTCCGAGGAAGGACGCGAGAAGGAAGGAAGGACGAGGAAACGAAGGAGGGGGGAGGGGGGAGGGAAAAAAAAGCTCTTGGAATAATTCACCAGAGGCTGAACGTGTCGTGTCTCGAAAGACTAAGGAGAGCAAAGAGTGAGTGAACGAGAGAGAGAGAGAGAGAGAGGGTGAAAAATAGAGTGGAAACAATTCGAGGCTCGGGCCTCATCGCTTTGGGCCAGAAACCACAAATTTGCATGAGACGAGAGCGGAGAAGGGGGGGGGACAGGATATAAAGACGAAAGTGGAAATACCAGGATCGATCGGACCCCCTCCTCCAAATCCTCTCTCTCTCTCTCTCTCTCTCTCTCTCTCTCTCTCCTTTCTCTCTTTCGCATGCGACGTTATTTTTGCGCCTCTGAAAATCTCTATCCTGCTCCTTCCGCGCTTCATTCTCTCCTCTCGTCCTTTTTCTCCCTCAACGTCCTTTCTTCCTTCGAGCTTCCCCTGAATATTCATAAAACAATGATTTGTGGTTTACTGCAGCACCGGCGCCGCGCTATTTCCCGTCCAATTCATTTCTGTCTCGCTTCTGTTCGAACCCGCACTCTTTCCTGCACCCTCAAACCACCCCCAAACAACCCCCTTCCGCGTTACGTTGCTTTTTACGCAATGTCGAGATTATCGGTTACAGAAAGCTCGTATAACTACCCTCTCTTTGAGCGCTGCATTATACGCGCTTTTTTTCTCCCACTCGTTAAACATGCCCCTTTTTTTGTGTCCTTTTATTAAGACTTTTTGCCCCGGTCGGACGAGAAGGACGGCAGAAGGCGGTTTTTTCTTTTTGCTTTATTACACCCAGAAAAAAAATCTAGTCGTAGGTACTATAATCGTTTATTTGATTATTTTTTTGGTACTTTAAAGAAAATTTTCTTTCCATCCAATTTTGGGCGATATTTACTTCCACTATATTTATTTATCAGAATTTCATTGTCATCGAGAAACAGGCGTTGAAGAAAAATTCTATTCGTTGTTACTAAATATCTATTCACCCGTAATCTCATCCGATCATATCCGCAGATTTGTCAGTACCCAAAAAATCCGCCAGGTGGCTACCTCTCGCGCAAGCGAACCTGCCTCTCGACGCCTATATATCCTTTCCAAGCTCGTCTATGTTTGATATCCTTATTTTTCAGTATGGATATCAAATACATTGAATATTGCGGCAAAACGCAAGATGGTCGAATCCTCGAAAAGGATTCCCATAAAAAAGGGTCTTTTTTCTTTTCCCTTCTGTTAAAGAAAAGACGAAGCTTTACGAAATTGTATAGACTTCATATGTGTAGCTGTACATTCAAAGATTGAAATGTTTAAAAATATATATTGTGTAAATATTAAAAAAAAAATATATTTCATTTAAATACATATTTATTCAGTTTGAAATAATATTTATTAATGTTAAATAAAAATTTATTAGATCGCAATATATTTTCCTAGTAGACCATTAAAAAAAAAAAAAATTTCGTTGACATGAATAGAGTTGTATTAGGCCTACAACTAAAAAAATTTATTTGGCTTGACTAGGATTTAGTTGAATGTACTAAATCTTTTTCCTGGGCGTAGACTAGAATCTTTTGAGCTCATGAGCAAAATTTTTATGAGAAGAATTGAGAATTAGAAAAATTGTAATTAGAAAAATTAGAACAATTTTTATGAGAAGCATTAATTTTAATTTTTAATTAATTTCTCATCAGAATTATTAACTCTCGCTGGTCACACCTCAAAATAATTCCAAGCTGGTCACACTGGGTCAATTTGACCCGAGCGACTTTTTGGATGGTTGTCAAAAAAAAGTACCTATTCGATTAGCTTGAGAAACTATAAAAATTATCTTTGAACATTTCAGTATATAAACCCATTGTTTTTTTTTTTTTTTTTTTTTTCAAGTATTTACATGGAAAAAAGACTTTCAAGAATCCGATTTTTCAGTAGAAAATTAAGAATTAAAATAATTAGAAGTAGAAAAATGAGAATTAGAAGAATTAGAATTAGAAAAATAAGAAGAATTTTTATGAGAAGCTTTGATTTGAATTTTAAATTAATTTCTCAACAGAATTATTAACCCTCGCTCATCACACCTCAAAATAATTCCACGTTGGTCATAATGGGCCAATTTGACCCGACCGACTTTTTGGATGGTTGTCAAAAAAAGTATCTATCCGATTGACTAAAAAAAAAAATAGAAATTATCTTTGGACATTTCAGTATATGAAAGAATTTTTTTTGAAAATATTTACATGGAAAAAAAATCATGAAAAAAAGACTTTCAAAAATCTGGTGTTTTACTTGAAAAATTGTAACTCTTTCAGTTTTGAATATTCTTCGAAAAAGTTTCTACACGATACACTCAATATTCAGTACTTTAAGAAAAAAAAATATTTCAAATTCATACGTTCCAAAAAAGGTATTTAGCTCGGGTCAATTTGACCCGCGGTGACCAGCGAGGATCAAGAGCAAGAGATTCTCTTTGTCAACCGCAAGTTTTATAATTAATTAATAAATTAATAATAATTAATGATTAATAGAAAAATAAAATTAATTAATTCTTCAGATGGAAATTTCGTGACTCAATTTTTCTTAAAAATTAAGAGAATAAGATAAAATTCGCAGGATCGCAACGGGCAAGGATTAAAAAATCCGGCTATTGAGAAATAAGGATTTTCTCGAAGCTCAACTTCACGGAAGTAAAATCTCGGAGGGATGTTTTAAAATGCAATAAGCGAAGTGAAGAAAAGAGCATAAAATTGTGTTTCATAGCTTTTAACGAATGTGACAAAGTTTCCTGGTGCTCGTCGAACGTAGAAATTTTCAGAGGAGCGTCAAACTCTGCTCATCGCACTTTTTTTTATCTTCTTCAGCGCGGCGATTTTCGAAGGAATAAAAATCTGTTCAGCTTGATTTTTTTTCATCCTCAAGGAAAGTTTCAGGACTCAACGACATCCTGATCGTGTCTCGAGCTTCTTTATTTCCTCCATTCTGGAATTTAATGAATCGTGAAGTCATAAAGTTGATAAACATTCGATTTTTCGCTGTCGTTCATTCCAAGGAAAATTTTCCGACGAAATAATGCGACGGCCACGTCCGAGAGAGAGAGAGAGAGAGAGAGAGAGAGAGAGAGAGAGAGAGAGAAAGAGACCCACACGGAAATATGATATACCGGAAAACATATTTTTCGATATACGTAAAAATATATTTAAAATATATTTGAAGTGTACATTATATATTCTAAATACATTTTAGATGTATCTAAAATATATATCAGATATATATTAAATATATGATATGTATATTCGATATAAGAAATATACTCAAAAATATATTCGTGATAAGTACATTTTCGGCAGAAAATATTTCTTTGAAATATATATTAAATATATTTTAGATATATGACTGTTGTGCATAAAAATATATTTTTTGATATATGTAAAAACATATATTGTGAATATGTAAACATATATTAAAATTATATCGAAAATATATAAAACGTACACTCAATATATATGTTTGATGCATTTAGTATATATCTTAAATATATTTTTTACACATATATTGTGTATATTTAAACACCAATTAAAAATGTATCTGAAATATATAGAACATGCACTCAATATATATGTTTGATATATTTAGTATATATTTTCAATACATTTTTTATATTTATATTGTAATATTTTTAAATAGATTAAAAATATACCTAAAATCATATTTGTAATACATACATTTTCGGACAAAATATACTTAATATATCCAAAAATATATTTTCCGTAATATTCGCCGATATATTTTATTTCCATGTGGGGAGAGAGAGAGGGAGAGAGAGAGAGAGAGCGAGAGAGAGAGAGAGAGAGAGAGAGAGAGAGAGATTTGCCGCTTGTCTTGTCTCATTGTTTTGGTAAAATCAAAATGTGGACGTACAAAAGTTTGGAACAAAAGTGAATCGCCCCTTCCCCCGACTCTTCGTGTCCGTCATCGTAGAAAATTTACCCTCGTCATGGCGCATGATAAAGGAAATTATAATGGAAGCGAGAGAAGCGCGCTGGATGAAAACGCGGAGAAAGAGGAAGAGAAACATTGCTCGGTTCAGCGTGTTTTGGCGAGATAGGCTTTTGTTACGTTTGTTGGAAATTTTGTTTGTTGAAAATATTGTTCATTATGCGACAATAAAAATCTGTGCGAGGGGAAAAAATTTTGAGTCAATTTTAGGCTCGCCAAAGTTCGTCAAAGTTCATGTGACAAAAAAATGTTTTCGGCGTATTTTCATTGGAAATTCGATTCTCTACAAAAAAGGTCCTTATGTCAAGTAACGTAGGATTAATAGTTTCTAAGATAATTCCTGAACAAATTTATATACATATTTCTGTAACTTTAAATTTTATTTTGGAATTTTTCATTTTAAGCAATAATAATTCTTGAGATGGAGCAAAATGACAATTTTTTTTTTACTAAAATTGCAATAATCTTAAAAACTATCGATCCTAGATGATTTCAAATGAGGGTCTTTTATGTAGAAAATAAAATTTCCTATAGAATGAAACGTTTATCAATTCTTTTTTTTACCCATCAAAAGTATAAATATAGAGGAAAATGATTTTTTTTTTTACTGAAACAGCAATTAGTTAGATTGAGTCGACCTCTAACACGTTTAAAAAAATTGCAATGTGTTCTTTCTTACTGATTCTTTCATACTGATTCACATTTTTTTCTATTATTATGTAAAGCTTGATTATTTGTTTTGAATAAAAAGTATTACAACATATCTTTAATTTAGAAAAAAGTCATTTTTCGTCAAATTTCTCTTTTAATTTTGTAGAATAAATATCTTTTTTTGAAAGCTATTTTTACCTATTTTTGTCGAAAAATAAAAAAGTTATGTTTTTTTTTTCGTAAAAGTTGTCATTTTTTCAATTTTTGGTTGGATATTTATATTTTTTTAAATCACATTTAACTTTGATATTTTACATAAAATCCTGTAAAACTTTGGCAAGTAAACTCTTGAGAAGTACTAAAAAAATTTGCAAGTTAAAATATCAAACGGTATAGTTTTTATAAGAGTTTTTGTCGCTGGGTCACAAACGACCCCAGTTTGTCAAGAACGTTATTCTGCAGAAGTTTGTCCAATAGATAAGGGTTGAATTAATTGTTTTTCAGAATAATAATCTAGAGCTTGCGAATTCAAATCTTATTGGCAAAACTTTGGGAGAAATTTTGGGATCTCAACAAAAATGGGGGATTTTAATATCGCGAATGAAATTTATTTTGCAACGATCGACATCACCGATGGACTTTTTTTTGAAACGATGAAAAATATATTGATAATATTGATAATTCATAATGCGCGATGGCTGCAAAATGAGTCGAGAAAAAATGTCTCCACGAGGATCGCGAGAAGGGGGCGAAAGAGAAGGGGATGAAACAGATTTTAGAGGGATGAAGAAACTTCCAATAACGTTTTTCTCGAGTCCGCAATTTCGAGTGGATTCTCTCTTTCTCTTTGGCTTCGGCGATGATTGAGATTCTTTACTGCCTGACGCGCGCCTTCTGGTCGTCATGCACTTTTTTTCCCTCCCCTTCTTCATCTTCTCATCCACCCCTTATCGTTTCTACCTCGCATTTGTGAGCAGGAGACGTGGAAAAAAGCTTCGCGGTTACGTATTCACCGGAGTCGTCTCTCGGTACCGATAAACCTTTTGAATCATCTACAAACTCCTTTATTTTCGTTGGGGTTGAACCGCAGAAAAGAAAGGGAAGAAAAACATCGAGTTCTGCAGAGGTCGCCAATTTTTTCCTAACCCTCAATTGAGGGTAGCTTTTCCTTTTGACGTAAATAGTCCAATATAAATTTTGGGACGTCATTCGCAGAGTCAAAGATTTTTCGTATGAAGTTTCAGATTGGGGGTTGAAAGGGGGTTGAAAAAAATTAACGATTTACCTGAAAAAGAGGATCCTCCGAGCTCAAAGGATATTCTAAACTTGACATTGTGAGGACTCGATTCTACACATTTTTATTCTACACATGACATTTTCTGCACAAAAGTTTCTACACAAATTATTCTACACGAGAAAAGTGACGAGGAATGTTATTCTACACGAGAGGAGTTGCAAAAAATATTATTCTACACAGAATAATTCGGTTTCTACACAAATTATTATACACAAGAGAAGTGGCAAGGAATAACATTCTACACAAAATTATTCTACACAGGATGCCTCTATTCTACACATTTTTATTCTACACATGACATTTTCTACACAAAAGTTTCTACACAAATTATTCTACACGAGAAAAGTGACGAGGAATGTTATTCTACACGAGAGGAGTTGCAAAAAATATTATTCTACACAGAATAATTCGGTTTCTACACAAATTATTATACACAAGAGAAGTGGCAAGGAATAACATTCTACACAAAATTATTCTACACAGGATGCCTCTATTCTACACATTTTTATTCTACACATGACATTTTCTACACAAAAGTTTCTACACAAATTATTCTACACGAGAAAAGTGACGAGGAATGTTATTCTACACGAGAGGAGTTGCAAAAAATATTATTCTACACAGAATAATTCGGTTTCTACACAAATTATTATACACAAGAGAAGTGGCAAGGAATAACATTCTACACAAAATTATTCTACACAGGATGCCTCTATTCTACACATTTTTATTCTACACATGACATTTTCTGCACAAAAGTTTCTACACAAATTATTCTACACGAGAAAAGTGACGAGGAATGTTATTCTACACGAGAGGAGTTGCAAAAAATATTATTCTACACAGAATAATTCGGTTTCTACACAAATTATTATACACAAGAGAAGTGGCAAGGAATAACATTCTACACAAAATTATTCTACACAGGATGCCTCTATTCTACACATTTTTATTCTACACATGACATTTTCTACACAAAAGTTTCTACACAAATTATTCTACACGAGAAAAGTGACGAGGAATGTTATTCTACACGAGAGGAGTTGCAAAAAATATTATTCTACACAGAATAATTCGGTTTCTACACAAGTATTATACACAAGAGAAGTGGCAAGGAATAACATTCTACACAAAATTATTCTACACAGGATGCCTCTATTCTACACATTTTTATTCTACACATGACATTTTCTACACAAAAGTTTCTACACAAATTATTCTACACGAGAAAAGTGACGAGGAATGTTATTCTACACGAGAGGAGTTGCAAAAAATATTATTCTACACAGAATAATTCGGTTTCTACACAAATTATTATACACAAGAGAAGTGGCAAGGAATAACATTCTACACAAAATTATTCTACACAGGATGCCTCTATTCTACACATTTTTATTCTACACATGACATTTTCTGCACAAAAGTTTCTACACAAATTATTCTACACGAGAAAAGTGACGAGGAATGTTATTCTACACAAGAGAAGTTGCAAGAAACATTATTCTACACAGAATAATTCTACACCTTTTTCTACATCACATATTGTTGTACACAAGAGAAGTGGCAAGGAATAACATTCTACACAAAATTATTCTCTACCGGTTTCTACACACATTATTCTACACAAGAGAAGTGGCAAGGAATATAATTGAACCCAAAATCTTCTATGTGTAGAAAATGATACGTGTAGAATAAAAATGTGTAGAGCAGAGTCCTTGTCGTGTAGAATAATTTTGTGTAAAATAATATTCCTTGCCATTTTTCTTGTGTAGAATAATTTGTCGAAACTTTTGTGTAGAAAATGACATGTGTAGAATAAAAATGTGTAGAATAGACTCCTGCCCCACAAAATAATGTGTGTAGAAACTGGTGTAAAATAAATTTGTGTAGAATAATATTCCTTTTCACTCGTGTAGAATAATGTGTGTAGAAACCGGTGTAGAATAATTTCGTGTAGAATAATATTTCTTGCAACTTCTCTTGTGTAGAATAACATTCCTCGTCACTTTTCTCGTGTAGAATAATTCGTGTAGAAACTTTTGTGTAGAATAAAAATCTGTAGAATAGAGGCCCCTTTCCACATTGAAATTAGCTGACGGTCAGCATTGCCTCGAGCTTTTCGAGAATACAAGAAAAAGGGAAGAGTGGAGGGAAGGAAACGATCCTGAGCCACTCGAAATCGAATATAGCCGGGAATTTGCAGCAAATGGAACGGGAAAATCCCAGGAAGGATCGAGAAACTTGACATGAAGCCAGGTAGCGCGATACAGAGAGAAAGAGACGAGAGAAAGTGGGGGTGAATGAAAGTAAGAGAGTCGGAGAGAGAGAGAGGAAGAATGGTCTGTAGCATCATCCCTCTGAAAGCCAGGCTCAAAATGGAGGGATGCTGAGGGAGGCTTCCTTCCGTGTATGCATGCGCTTTCCGGGGGAGGATTTCGCGAGGAGAAAGCGAGACGGGAACTACAAATCTCCGGATAAATCAAGAGACGCGGCAGCGTTTCGACGCCAAGTACAAATATAGGGCAATAAAGGAATAGGGGTAGGAAACAGCTGATCTCTATGCACCAGACGTTCATCTGGATTTTTCGCCCTCTTCTTTTCCCTCAGATTCCTTTTCCGGAACCGAGGAAATATGAAATAACTGCTTGTGAAAAAGTATTGCAACGGAGGGACGCAGCATTTTGCGACTATATGTAAACCTTAAGGCGATACACACACCCCAAATTTTTTTTTCTTCTTTTCAACATGCCTTCGTATCCCCTTTTCTCATACATATCGTTGATCCATTCCCTCTCGAAACTTCTCGAGTTTCTCCGGCTGCAGCGAAACCGCTGCGAAAATCCAACACGTCAAGGGTGGAATCCCTCTTCTTCTTCTTCCGCTTCTTCGGGGATGTTTATACGAAACTGGGGAAAAAAGGAACTTTGGGCCAGTGCGAATTTGCGATTCAGACTTCAGCCAGCAAGTTCACGAATTGTTTGTTCACTGTCCATAAGCAAAAACGTTTGAAAATCTTTGTATATGGCGCATTCCGCACTGATTTGACCCGGATCTGATCCTTCGTCTCTTCAATTTTGTCCGCAATTTTTTATGGTTTTGTAGTACTTTTGAAGATCACTCAGGATTTTTTTCAGATTTTTTTGGAGCGATTTGACTTGACTGTAATTTTTAAACAAATTATTTTTCGCCCAAATTTAAAAACCTGTTTACAATAAACTTGTTTGTAGTAAGCTTTTTCGAAATTTTTTTTTGTATACATAAAAAGAGGAACCTGAATGGGGTTGGCCCTTATCCAAACATTTTTTAATGGATCGAAGGTCTCAAAAAAATGTTTGGATAAAGGCCCACTAAATTCAGGTTTCTCTTTCTATTTTTTTAAATTGTTTTTTTTTCCGGAAAAGCTTTTTATAAACAGAAGAATACCCTTGCCCACTTTGGCTCAACGCTTGAAATTTTTCATATAAAAAAATAGATTTTTGTAATTTTTTTTAAATTTTTAAATTTGGGCCAAAAATAATTTGTTTATAAAATTATAGTTAGGTCAAATCACGCCAAAAAAATCTTAAAAAAATCTTGAGTGTTGTTCAGAGGTACTACAAAACCATAAAAAATCGCGGACAAAATCGGAGAGGTGAAGGATCAGAAGCAGGTCGAATCGATGTGGAGTGCCCCATATATATTGGACAGGGTGGAAATTTTTCGACGGATTTTTCAATGCCGAGACTCTGTGATTCGAGGATGAGCTTCGGAGGTGGTTTTACAGTGCCACAGTGAAAACAAACTGCCGGGATGGGGATGAAGGGGTTGGCGATGAAGAAGAAGGGATGTGCCAAATCCTGCGGGCTGAGAAAACTTTGGGGTGCGACAACAAGACGTTTAAATATCTTTCTTCGTTTCCATCGATTTTTATTTTCTCTTGAGAAAAAAATATTATTGCAAAATTCTTAACCCTCCGTGGGCCATATGAATTTCTCCGGCACCCCGGATCATGTGGGTCACATTTGTCCTGCGGCTTGTATCTCACGTATTTAGAGAGAAAAAAATCTGAAAAAATTCAGGAATACTCTCTACTGATTCTACTTCAAGTTCTAATAGTTTTTATAGTCATTCTATTTTTTCTTTTTTAAATAAACTGCCTGGAAAAATCTTACTTTTGAAAAAAAGTTTTTTCACGGAAAAAATCACAATTTTTTTCCTATTCAACACAGAGCAAAAAATCTTACGCGGATTTGTAGCTGAAACTATACTCTTTTGGATAAAAAATGTCCCAAGTCTGCATTGATTGGCATATTGTCCCTTGAAAGAAATTACGGTTTTGATTTACCAAAATCTTGAAGTTGAAAATAAAGCTTTAAAAATTTCAAAAAAACTTTTGGAATTTAGAGCTCAATTTTTTTATTTGTCGAATACAAGTTGGTCCTTTTTCAGGGGGTTGAAAATACGGATAAAAATAAGGCGTAAGAAGGAGAAATGCGAGGAAGTGGAACTGATCAAAGAGCAAATAAGCGGTGAATTGTGAAAGAGCCCATGAGAGTGTCTCGAGGAGCCTCGAAGGATTTCTTTTTTTTTCCTCCCTCTCTCTGTATCTTTCTCTCCCAACGTTTTTCTCGATACAACGAGAATAAAGAGCAAGACTACTTTTTCACTTCGCTTTCACGACTGTACTATCTGGCAATCCCTGGGAAAATTTTACGTTCACGTTTTTTTTTTACCCTCTTTATTCTCTCCATGTTATTTTCACCCTCTCGCTCTTCGATCTTATCGCAGAGCGTAAATGCACTCGTGAGAATCGTCGTGAGGGAAAACATTGAATTTCTCTCTCTCTCTCTCTCTCTCTCTCTCTCTCTCTCTCTCTCCCCCCCTCTCTCTTCGCTCTCGTCTTCCTCGTGGGCGACATTTTTTTTCCACCCCTATCGACGAGTCGATAAAATCGAACATTCACATCAACGCGCATTCTCTCTCCATCCGCTTTATAAACTCACCGCTTTGGGCGAGTCTCGAGACATCAAGGGGAAAAAAAGGCTTTCAAAGATGTCGAATTTTTTTTTCTTTCCACCTCATCTCTTCGGTTTTACTACCATGAGGTTGCTTAATGGGGATGAAGAAGAAAAAAAAGCATCGAAAAAAATAGTCTCTCATTTTGCGTTTTTTTTTTTTTTTTTTTTTTTTTTTTTTTTTTTTTTTTTTTTTTTTTTTTTTTTTAAGGACTCTCGACTACCCTTAAAGATGCTCGTGGGGGTGAAGAGGGTTACGAGACGATGATGGCGAGGAAAATTTTCACGGCGATTGCACGCGAGGTTCCAGCAAAAAAAAACCACCCCCTGTGTCTCTCTAATTATCCGAAGAAGCTTGGCAAGGGGTAGTAATATTTTTTACAGCGAAGAAAACGACTCGCAGGATCTGCTGTTACACATTAACGATGTGCGACCCCTGACTAAATTTATTTGATTTTTTTTTCGCCCCGATTAGGGGATGATTATTTTTGCCCTGATTGGCGCCTCATTAGACGCCATTTTTTTTTTTTTTTTTTTCATTTTTATCCCTGGTCCTAGTTTTCGTGGGTCATTCTTGTCCCTTCAATTTCGCTTTACTTTGCAGCGATCAATCACAATCGTGGCGCTTTTTGTGTTCGATTAATTGCCAATCGAATCGAGACTGGGCCAAGAGGGAGGATCGAGGCTTTTTGTACCTGTGGCACAAAAGAGGGGGGGGGGGGGAGAAGGGAGGGATCGGTTAAATGGTCCGTGAAAACGGTACAGGAGAATGAAGAGGAAGTGTACGGGGTGGAATCCAAGACCGGAAAAGCTCTCAGTGAATTAAGTGGAGACACAGAGTTGGAGGAGGACTGAGAAAGTGCTATAAACTTGATTGTTTAAAAACGTTTCGCGTATACAATCACAGCAAAAAATTTTCGAGGACAAAATCAGTTAAAACGACTAAGTTACATTGAAATACCGAGAGATTTTTTGTTGATTCAGCCATAAAAAAAATACAAAAATAAATAACAAACACCATTTTTTAAAAATAATAATATTTTCACAAGTTAACGTCATTTGGAAAACTTGATTTCAATTTTTACCATCTTTTTTTTATTGAAATACAAAGTTATTTTTCATTAACTTTGCTTTAAAAAATAAATAAAAATAAATTAGAAACACCATTTTTATAAAATAATTATATTTTAACAAGTTAACGACATTTGAAAATTTTTATTTCCTGTTTTGCTATGTTTTTCATTGTAATACAGAGAGACTTTTAATTAACCTCGCTTTAAAAAATAGAAAAATATATAAAAAACATTATTTTGTTTTAAAAATATTGATATTTTAACAATTTAACGTCATTGGGAAAATTTGGTTTTTATTTTTACCATCTTTTTCATTGAAATATAGAGAGATTTTTAATTAACTTTATTTTTTGAAATAGAAAAATAAATAAGAAATATCATTTTTTTTTATATTGATATTTTAACGAGTTAATGTCATTTAAAAAATTTTGTTTCTTTTTTTGCCATATTTTTTATTGAAATACAGAGAGACTTTTCATTACCTTTGCTTTAAAATATAGAAAAATAAATAATAAACATTTTTTTTTTAAATTTCGATATTTTAACAATTTAACGTCATTTAAAGATTTTTGTTTCAATGTTTGCCATCTTTTTCATTGAAATACAGAGAGATTTTTAATTAATTTTGCTTCAAAAAATAGACAAATAAATTGGAAACATCATTTTTTTTTAATGTTGATATTTTAATAATTAAACGTCATTTGGAAAATTTGGTTTCAATTTTTGCCATGTTTTTCAGCATCAAATAAATGCGAATTAACAAAATTGGCCTCAAATATTTTTGCAGTCATAAAATATTCGCAAAATATTTTTAAAAAAATTATTTTTACTTAAAAAACCTAAATAAATTTTGACAGCGAAAATTTTTGTTCTTGACTGTACGACGTTTCTCAAGAACGAGGTGAGACACTATAAAAGGGCATGCTCGTCTATGTTTTTTTTTCTCTTTTTCATCCCCTATGCGCGCAGAATTTTCTCTCTCTCTTGGGAAAGAAGGAAGCGAAGAGAAATAGAAGAGTTCTCCGATGAAGCGGAGAAAAAAAAGGGACGAATGAAATTGGACGCGGCGGACGTTAAGTGATTAAGAGGAATTACGGAAGGATTCTCCGGATGGGTAATTTTTCTTTTCCTAGATCCGAAGAATTTTTCGAGTAAAATTGAGGAAAGTGAATGCATGATTGTGCGAGAAAAGTCATTGTATTGAAACCTGTATTTTTGAATTCTAAAATCAAACTAATTTCGAAAAAACGGATTGATATTTTCCGAATCTTTTAATGTGAATGTAAAACTGCTCATTCTATTGATTTCAGAACTCAAAAATGTAAGTTTCCATTAAAAAAAAAATTTGACCTTGAAATCATCTTGAAGGTCATCGTCAAGGTTACTACTACATGCGGCTTAATTAAAATTAATAACTTTGGTTCTTACAAAAGAATGTGAAAAGGTTTAATTCCCAGAAGTATCCACACCTTGTTTAAGCTCAATTGACTTTGGAGGACCTTCAAGGTCAAAATGTACCTATGACCTAAATAAATAATTGAGCGTGAAATTTTCCGATCTTTCGATTGCCGATGTCGAAAAAGGGGTTTCTATTTCAAAAAATGTTGACCTTGAAATAACCGTGAAAGTGATCGTCAAGGTCAAAATGAAGGTCATCATTGAATTGCTCGTCAAAAGATACTGCGAGAATAAACTTGACCTTATGGAAAAATATCTGAGGGATAGATCAGTAGCGATAATCCAGTGTGTGGAAATAACGAAGGTCAAAAGTTCACGAATTCATCATCAAGGTATTTTTTTATAAATTATAATTGGACAGAATCTCGAGCGAATAATTGTAGGCTGAGTTGTAATCATCGATGATAACCTCGACATGATTTTTCGAAACGCTTCACCCTGACACTTTTTCAACCCTTCTGTAACACAAACCGTCATGAATTTATTTTTTTTCCTCATTATATAATTGCGACACAATTATCATCTCTAATCAATCCGGACAATTCCGTCGAGGACCATCGACGAATCGGTGCGAGCCCCTTCATGAAAAACCTCGCTAAAAGGAAGATACGCCATCGTCGTTGTGTATCTCTAATTATAATAATAATTATTATATCCATGAGAGAAGTCCTGGATACGCGGTTAATTAATTTCATCCACTCGCGGTTTCCGGGCCGCCGAAATGAAGGGTATTCTCTCGTATATTATGCACTGATGAATATATATTAGGGTGTCCAAAGAAAAAAATTTCGGTGATCCAATGAAACTAAAAAAAATGCTATTATATTATTTCCATGAATTTATTAATAATTTGAGCACAAATTAATACGCAATTTCCTAGAAATAATATTTAGGGGATGCTTCGTGTTTTTTTATCACCCGAAGTTTAGGTTTTAATTTTAAGGGATGTTTTTTTAATCTTCACAAGAGTTTTGTTCTGGTATCAGATCCAAAATTAATTTGAGCTTTCGATAATCATTATTAATAATAATCCATATTAGAGTGTATCAATCAATAATAATAATAATCTGTTTTGTAGTTTATTAATTAATAATAATAATCTGCATTAGAGTGTGCTAAAATAAATTCTTATACTGCACTCTAGTACAGATGTGTTTGTCCATGAATGGTCCTCCAGTTCTCATTGAGAGAAAATGAGGGGGTGAGAGAGGGCGATAGGGGTAGGTTTTGCACACACAAAATGACGCGGTGTGATAATAATTATTGTAAGTGTATTTATGACCGCAGCACGCGAAACGTCACCTGGGAAATCTGCTGCCAGTTTCACCAGTAGTTTTAACCTCCAACCCCTTTCAAACCTCCACCCCCTTTCCAAATCACCCTCTCTCTGTCGAAACGCCCTTTCCTCCACCGAGAATCAGCGACCCAGTAACCTGTACCAGCCATAACGAAGCTTTGGAACATTATTAATTTATCGTGCGACCCCTCGTGGAGAGGGTGCAAGAGAGAAAAAGAGAGAGAGAGAGAGAGAGAGAGAAAGAGTGAGAGAGAGAGAGAGAGTGAGTGAGTGAGTGAAAAATTCGGCTGGAATGTAAAACTTGGACAATTCCTATCCATCGGCAAAGCCACAAGTCAACTCGATTATTTTAAATCGATACTTTGCCATTCTGGTCTATCAAAACCTTACAATTAGGGGAGGGTGGGGCACGAAGGCCCCCTAAGCCGGTTAAGGTAGTTAGGTAGGTAGTTTGATAGGTAGTTAGGTAGGTAGTTAGGTAGATAGTTAGGTAGGTAGGTAGGTAGTTAGGTAGGTAGTTAGGTAGGTAGTTAGGTAGGTAGTTAGGTAGGTAGTTAGGTAGGTAGTTAGGTAGGTAGTTAGGTAGGTAGTTAGGTAGGTAGTTAGGTAGGTAGTTAGGTAGGTAGTTAGGTAGGTAGTTAGGTAGGTAGTTAGGTAGATAGTTAGGTAGGTAGTTAGATAGGTAGTTAGGTAGGTAGTTAAGTAATAAGGTAGCAGTCAACTGTGACGACCAAACGACGTTTTTTCATGCATTTTTTTAAATAACAAATTAAAATGCGATCGTTTTAAAAATTTTACACGTTGTTATTTCTATCTTGAAGAGTACAAAACAATTTTTTTTACTTAATTTTACATGAATTTGTTTATGATTTTGTACGTCCCCGAAAAAAAAGGTGACTTGTTTCAGAGAAGCACACAACCTTCCGTAGTCATCTGAAATCAAACATCCAAAGAGATTATTGTTTTGTAGGCTTAGTTCTAGGTCTTAAAGAAATTCATTTATTATTAAAAAATCGGAAGTTTTGAAGGTTAAGTATTAGGCTATGTGTGTTTAAAATAATGGGTAACTTTTTTAGTCAAATCGGTTGAATAGTTTTTAGTCAGTGCTTCCCCGAAGTTTCGAAAACGTAGTTTCGAGAAAAGCGCGTTTGAAGTTTTGAAAACGGATTTTTAATAAAAATATTATACTTCCATTAATCAGCTATCCCTGAAACAATCCTTCCGTTTCCTCAAAGTTATCTCAAAGCTCTTTTCATTTCTTCGAGAAATTTACATTTTCTGGTGATTGCCAAACCGCAGTAATTAGTCATTTTTAACAATAACTTATTAGTTAATTGCTCTCTTCTTTTGACTATTCTATGGTCCATTTAACCCCTGAAGTAGTGCATTGGCCTTAGAATGGATGAATACATCAAAATCATGATAATTTGAAAGAAAAAAAAAATTTCTAGCCTAGATTTTTGGGCCGGTCCATTTTGCCCCGGACATCGCGAATCGGGCTAAAAATGAGTCAATACATCAAATTTACGATAATTCGACAAGAAACGAAAGATTTTTTTTCACCTACTTGTTTCGGATCGTCTCACCCTCCCCTACTTAAAAAAAAACTTTTTTGCTTTTTCATGAGGGTAATTATTGTAGATTTTCAGCATTTGATAATTTTGTTAAAAATGATTATATTTGGCTAAATTATTAATTTTTCGTAAAACCATCACGTACAATTATTTCTCGAAATTATTTATAATAGGGGTGGCTTTTCGCGTTATTCAATTTTTTTTTTGCATAAAATCTACCTTTCCCTCCCTCACATTTTCACTCTTATTATCATTGCAGCGCTATTATGGTCTCATTTTTTTTTTTCCTCTTTTGCCAGGGACGCACATACCGGCCCCGCAATTAAGTCAATTCATTTGGCTTATGGTCGAGAATATAGCCGGAAATTCCCCCCCCCCCCCCACCCCCATCACAAATCCTGCGTGCATTAAACGAATAGGAGCCGTGTTACAGCGCAATAATACTCAATCAGCAAATTACGTCTCGGCGAGCGCGAAGGGCCGAGGGAAAAGGGACGCGAGAGGGTGCAGAGGGACAGGAGAACTGGAGGGGATTACAAAAGAATACCGAAGGGGTGGATTTAAATCGGGAATACGAGACAAATGAAATCACCTGGTTTATATAGACAAAACAATTAACGCGAGTGCGGGTATTTGGCGAAATAATCGCCAGAGAGGGTGAGAGGGGGGAGGGGGAGGGGGCGAGAGGGGGGAGGGAAGGGGTAGATTATAGTCACGAGAGATATAGAGTGCAGATTTATTTTAGGGGCGGAAGGGAGATCCTTGATGATCCTTGGCCAGCAAGGATAAAAAAAATATCCATTCACATTAAGGTAGTTATAAAACCCCTTTTTTCGATTAACGCAGTCAAGAGGTCGAGAAGAGGGATTGAAAAAAAAAAAAAATCTGCAAATAAATTTATATGGGTCACTCCATGAATTCGGTCAGAAGTTTTCGTTTTCAATAAAACGGAGTTCTATACCAAAGAAGAAAAAAAAACAATTTTTTATTTTTCGAAAGTTATGCAAAATTCAAAATTTCACAATTTTTCAAATTTTTCAAGTCTATTTTTCAGATATCTCGAAAATTATTATAGTTACGGAAAATCGTTCTGAATTCGTTTTGAAAAGTATATACTTGGGGACTACGAAAATAAAAAATTATATTTCGAAATTTTTTTTTTGAAAAATGATGAATTTGGAGAATTTTGAATTTTCAAAAATCGTGAAAATCCAAGTTGGACATTAAATTTTTTGTTCAATTTTTTTAATACAATACCTTATACTGATCTTTC
>OX333081.1:3921252-4054146 GCA_946863875.1 Alloplasta piceator | reverse complement strand
TCTACCAAAAGATAGTCAATGTAATCCATTATGATTACATTGTCATTATTATATTTATTATTTGTAGGGATGTGTGAATATTCGAATTTATGAATTATTCGAGACGAATCGAATTGAATAATCCGAATTATTATTTGAATTATTCGAATAGTTCGAATAATTTGAACTATTCGTAGATTCGAATATTCGCACATCCCCAATATTTATTACAAGCCACAAGAATTATTGAATACTAGTAAGAAAACGAATTTATGAATTATTCGAGACGAATCCAATCGAATAATTCGAATTATTATTCGAAAAGTTCGAATAATTTGAACTATTCGATTCGACTCGTCTCGAATAATTCGTAGATTCGAATATTCGCACATCCCTAATATTTATTACAAGCCACAAGAATTATTGAATACTAGTAAGAAAACGAATTTATGAATTATTCAAGACGAATTCAATCGAATAATTCGAATTATTATTCGAAAAGTTCGAATAATTTGAACTATTCGATTCGACTCGTCTCGAATAATTCGTAGATTCGAATATTCGCACATCCCTAATATTTATTACAGCCACAAGAATTATTGAATACTAGTAAGAAAACGAATTTATGAATTATTCGAGACGAATCCAATCGAATAATTCGAATTATTATTCGAAAAGTTCGAATAATTTGAACTATTCGATTCGACACGTCTCGAATAATTCGTAGATTCGAATATTCGCACATCCCTAATATTTATTACAAGCCACAAGAATTATTGAATACTAGTAAGAAAACGAATTTATGAATTATTCGAGACGAATTCAATCGAATAATTCGAATTATTATTCGAAAAGTTCGAATAATTTGAACTATTCGATTCGACTCGTCTCGAATAATTCGTAGATTCGAATATTCGCACATCCCTAATATTTATTACAAGCCACAAGAATTATTGAATACTAGTAAGAAAACGAATTTATGAATTATTCGAGACGAATCCAATCGAATAATTCGATTTATTATTCGAAAAGTTCGAATAATTTGAACTATTCGATTCGACTCGTCTCGAATAATTCGTAGATTCGAATATTCGCACATCCCTAATATTTATTACAAGCCACAAGAATTATTGAATACTAGTAAGAAAACGAATTTATGAATTATTCGAGACGAATTCAATCGAATAATTCGAATTATTATTCGAAAAGTTCGAATAATTTGAACTATTCGATTCGACTCGTCTCGAATAATTCGTAGATTCGAATATTCGCACATCCCTAATATTTATTACAAGCCACAAGAATTATTGAATACTAGTAAGAAAACGAATTTATGAATTATTCAAGACGAATTCAATCGAATAATTCGAATTATTATTCGAAAAGTTCGAATAATTTGAACTATTCGATTCGACTCGTCTCGAATAATTCGTAGATTCGAATATTCGCACATCCCTAATATTTATTACAAGCCACAAGAATTATTGAATACTAGTAAGAAAACGAATTTATGAATTATTCGAGACGAATCCAATCGAATAATTCGATTTATTATTCGAAAAGTTCGAATAATTTGAACTATTCGATTCGACTCGTCTCGAATAATTCGTAGATTCGAATATTCGCACATTCCTAATATTTATTACAAGCCACAAGAATTATTGAATACTAGTAAGAAAATGAATTTATGAATTATTCGAGACGAATCCAATCGAATAATTCGATTTATTATTCGAAAAGTTCGAATAATTTGAACTATTCGATTCGACTCGTCTCGAATAATTCGTAGATTCGAATATTCGCACATCCCTAATATTTATTACAAGCCACAAGAATTATTGAATACTAGTAAGAAAACGAATTTATGAATTATTCGAGACGAATCGAATCGAATAATTCGAATTATTGAGGTTTTATTAAATAACGTATTTTATATCATAAAATATTTTGTAAATTTTTGTCTATTAAAGAATTGTACAAAATGTATAAAAAAGTAAAAGACATTTAAGGGGGAAATTTCTCTTGGGACAGATATGACCCATATGATCCGCGGAGGGTTAAGTTAAATATATAATATAAAGACATAACTTCTTCATCCAAATCGATCAGTTTTAGAGCAAAAAATAATCATTCGAATGGTTCGAATAATTCTAATAACTCAAATATTAGATTCGAATTTCAAATCGAATATCACTATTCGATTTGATTCAATTCGAATGCTATTCGCACACCCTCAATTATTTGCCGAAATTCGCAATTTAGATGACAACGGACTACACCAACTCTCCCCCATTTTCCTCTTCCGGTTTTAGCCTTTTTCTTCTTCCTCTCCTTATTCGTCGTGATTCTCGCTAATTCGCAAAAGCTTCTTCGAGTCCGTAGCTCATTTGGTCCACGATTTTGGGACAGGGATCGTCCGGTCGCCGATATCTGCGGTTTCGCGTCGTCCAAACCGGAAGTGAAGCTACTGGCGGTCCAATAAAGGCAACAGCAACAATGGTTACGTGTGTAAAGGAAGTGCAGGGGTCGGAGGAGAAATCAGGAGGAAAATTCGTATAGATATACGATATTCTTGCCTCCAAACCTTTCTCTCTCTCTCTCTCTCTCTCTCTCTCTCTCCCCCCCCCCCCCCCCCCCCCTCTCTCTCTCTCTCTCTCTCTCTCTCTCTCTCTCTCTCTTTCTCTCTCTCTACCTTTTCTCTCGGCGTGTCTCCCATTTCTCGCGCTCTCAGGGCGATAGTTTTGCACCCCCGACTTGGGTACGCCTCCAATGTAAATCTCGCTAATGCATTATGAAAATTATGCAAATACGAGAGAACGAACGCGGAGCCCGAGAGCTCCGGGGAAGTGCCACGAGCCATTTCAACTCTCTGCCTCTCCATTTCTCTCTCTCTCTCTCTCTCTCTCTCTCTCTCTCTCTCTCTCTCCCTCTTTCTATCCTTCATTGTCGCAAGTAGGCCGTAGGAATAATCCAACATATGTGTACATATCTAATGGATAAATACAAAGGACCAGAGCGTCTCGCATGCTCGACATACATATTAAAGTCTCGTGTATTTCGCAACGAGGAAGAGAATTTGCACAATTCCCATCTAGTTTGGACGTTTGTTTTCTGTTTCCTCTCTTTTCTTGTTTAATTCCACGCGCGAATCTTCATTGCTCTTCCTATTTTATTACGAATGTCATTTTTTTGGTGTTATTATTAAATTTTTAAGGGAGATTTTCTTTTTTCACCAAGAGTAGATAAATAAAATATTGGTAAAGTAAGTAAGTAAGTAAAGTAAAGTAATCTTTGGAAAATTGAATTTGAATTATGAATTATCAATTGAGAATTGTTATCGATTATGAATAATCAATTGTCAATTAATAAAATTCTTTTCGTGGTAAATTTTCCATCTTCTTTGGACGTTTGCTTTCTGTTTCATCTCTTTTCTTGTTTAATTCCACGCGCGAATCTTCATTGCTCTTCCTATTTTATTATGAATGTCATTTTTTTGGTGTTATTATTTCATTTTTAAGGGAGATTTTCTTTTTTCACCAAGAATAGATAAATAAAACATGAGTAAAGTAATCTGTACAAAATTGAATTTAAATTATGAATCGTCAATCGAGAATTATTATCGATTATGAAATCGATTATGAATTTAAATTATGAAATACCAATTAAACATTATTATCAATTATGAATAATTAATTATCAATCATTGAAATTCTTTTCGTGGTAAATTTTTGTTGGACGAGCTTGGAAACGAAGCTCGGGGCTATTTTTCGTAACATGACGAATTTCTAGTGAAATCCTTAAATCTGGCCCGGGCTTCGACCCGAATACTCGATGATATTCGTTTCACCCTTCTCCAGCTCTGTCTCTCTAGACATTTGGCTCTCTCGTGAGGACAGATTGACGAGAGAGAACTGACCAGAGCGGCAGAGAGAGAGAGAGAGAGAGAGAGAGAGAGAGAGAGAGAGAGGGAGAGAGAGAGAGAGAGAGAGAGAGAGAGAGAGAGAGAGAGAGAGAGAGGGAGAGAGAGAGAGAGAGAGAGAGAGAGGGGGGGGGGGAGAGAGTGAGATGAAAAGCACTGAACGAGGTAAATCACCGAATCTGGACTGCAGAGCAAGCTCCTGAGCGACCGTTTCGTAGCCACGGAGAAAAGGGTTCGGGGGTTGCACGAGGAGAAAGAGAAGACGAGGAGAATCGAACGTAATGAATTCTTGAATAGGTCCAAATATAGTTTGCCAAGTCCCGCCTTGACTCCTCTCTCCTTCTCTGTCCATCTTTTCCGATGTCAGTAGAATCGTGTATGGAAAATGAATTTCTCTCCTCAATACATACAAACTTTTCAGAGGTCAAAATCCCTCAACACATAAATTCCAAGGGTCGAGAAAAAAGTGGCTGAATCGATGGAGAACGCTTCATATATATTCGTCCTCATCCATCGCTTTGGTTCTGTAACGAAATATCGCGTTACAGCTGCCATAAGGGCGTATGCCAGCCAAAGGTAGGGCTGGAAAGCCATAAGGGCGTATCGATTTTTTTTTCAGGAATCGACGTAATTATGACCGAAAAGTATAGAACCGATGAAAAAAAATAATTGGGAAAATTTTTTTTTTCATCGTACGTTGACTTGAAATTTCGCTATTTTCAGGTTCCATTCCCTTTCCATTTTTTTCGGCGATTTTCACACTGCTCTCATTTCTACAAAAAATTAGTTATCGGGATGAACTTAACGGCATTCTCTAAGTTTGGTCACAAGCTTTGCGTACGAAAAACAAATTTTGAAATCGGTTGAACCAAAGTGAAGTTATGAGCACTTGAAGTTTCGCTATTTTCAGGTTTTTGAAAATAGGCCCAAAATTGAGCAAAACAGTTTTTTATCGAAATTCATGAAACCTTTGATTTTTTGAAGAAACTATTGATAGATTCGTGTTTAGGGGGCAAAAATACATCGATATGAGGCCCGAAAAACAAAAATAATTTTTTTTTTTTTTTTTGCATTTTGGCCAAAATTCAATCGGTTCACTAAAATGGCTGCAATTTATTTTCTAGATAGAATTGCGGCTTGAGCATGAGCTCATTCTCTTCGTAATCGTTCACGCTTCAAAATCCCGTTTGGTTCATCCCATTACGACCGTTTTTCGATTTTTGGCAGATTTTTAAAGTTCGACAATAGATTTTTGTAAATTTTTTAAGGTATACCCCTTTCCATTTTTTTCGGCGATTTTCAAACTGCTCTCATTTCTACAAAAAATTAGTTATCGGGATGAACTTAACGGCATTCTCTAAGTTTGGTCACAAGCTTTGCGTACGAAAAACAAATTTTGAAATCGGTTGAACCAAAGTGAAGTTATGAGCACTTGAAATTTCGCTATTTTCAGGTTTTTGAAAATAGGCCCAAAATTGAGCAAAACAGTTTTTTATCGAAATTCATGAAAATTTTGATTTTTTGAAAAAACTATTGATAGATTCGTATTTAGGGGGCAAAAATACATCGATATGAGGCCCGAAAAACAAAAATAATTTTTTTTTTTTTTTGCATTTTGGCCAAAATTCAATCGGTTCACTAAAATGGCTGCAATTTATTTTCTAGATAGAATTGCGGCTTGAGCATGAGCTCATTCTCTTCGTAATCGTTCACGCTTCAAAATCCCGTTTGGTTCATCCCATTACGACCGTTTTTCGATTTTTGGCAGATTTTTAAAGTTCGACAATAGATTTTTGTAAATTTTTTAAGGTATACCCCTTTCCATTTTTTTCGGCGATTTTCAAACTGCTCTCATTTCTACAAAAAATTAGTTATCGGGATGAACTTAACGGCATTCTCTAAGTTTAGTCACAAGCTTTGCGTACGAAAAACAAATTTTGAAATCGGTTGAACCAAAGTGAAGTTATGAGCACTTGAAATTTCGCTATTTTCAGGTTTTTGAAAATAGGCCCAAAATTGAGCAAAACAGTTTTTTATCGAAATTCATGAAACCTTTGATTTTTTGAAGAAACTATTGATAGATTCGTGTTTAGGGGGCAAAAAATACATCGATATGAGGCCCGAAAAACAAAAATAATTTTTTTTTTTTTTTTTGCATTTTGGCCAAAATTCAATCGGTTCACTAAAATGGCTGCAATTTATTTTCTAGATAGAATTGCGGCTTGAGCATGAGCTCATTCTCTTCGTAATCGTTCACGCTTCAAAATCCCGTTTGGTTCATCCCATTACGACCGTTTTTCGATTTTTGGCAGATTTTTAAAGTTCGACAATAGATTTTTGTAAATTTTTTAAGGTATACCCCTTTCCATTTTTTTCGGCGATTTTCAAACTGCTCTCATTTGTACAAAAAATTAGTTATCGGGATGAACTTAACGGCATTCTCTAAGTTTGGTCACAAGCTTTGCGTACGAAAAACAAATTTTGAAATCGGTTGAACCAAAGTGAAGTTATGAGCACTTGAAATTTCGCTATTTTCAGGTTTTTGAAAATAGGCCCAAAATTGAGCAAAACAGTTTTTTATCGAAATTCATGAAAATTTTGATTTTTTGAAAAAACTATTGATAGATTCGTGTTTAGGGGGCAAAAATACATCGATATGAGGCCCGAAAAACAAAAATAATTTTTTTTTTTTTTTTTGCATTTTGGCCAAAATTCAATCGGTTCACTAAAATGGCTGCAATTTATTTTCTAGATAGAATTGCGGCTTGAGCATGAGCTCATTCTCTTCGTAATCGTTCACGCTTCAAAATCCCGTTTGGGAAATTGGGAAAAATTTTTTTTCATCGGTTCAATACTTTTCGGTCATAATTACGTCGATTGCTGAAAAAAAAAAATTCGATACGCCCTTATGGCTTTCGGATATTCTGACCGCAGATTTTTTTTTACCACGGATATTTTTAACCGCGGATATTTTTGACCCCGCATATTTTCACTGCGGATATTTTTTCACGGATCTTGTATCCACGGATATTCCGTCGCGACACCATCGCTTTCCCTCGGATTACACGCTTTTCCCCGGAAGTTTTCCCATCATTTACTCTGATTACCAACCATTATCGATCCTGAAACATCTTTTTCTCTCTCGCGGCGATTGGGGTGTAAAAATTTGAAAAAAATTACAAAAATTTTGCCCCTCGTTGCGGTTCTGGTCATTTTAGCAGCGCGTGCGAAAAAATAGAGGAAACCGTTTTATGGAAAAATAGTAGAAACAAAAAAGACAGACGTTGGGGAAAATCAGCGAGTAAGGAAAATTGAGTTTCGCTGGATTTTTGGTATATCCTCATGCGGGGGAATAGAGGAGGAAACCCGACAAAAGCGAGAACAAACGCGACGCAAATTGCACGACTAACGAGATTAATTCCGTATACACTTATACGCGTGTATGTATGTATCATTCGCTGGAGATCGAAAATTTTCCATCGCCTTTCGTTATACCAGACCTGTCGTCGTTTGATGCAATTTTCATGCTATTTTGACGAAGTAATGCGACGCAATCCAATTGTCACGATTGTTCCGTTCCAAAGAGCCACAAAAAACACGAGAATTCAAGACCCTCTTTTGTTGATTCTTTTTTCCCCAAAGATTTTCAATTTTGCTTCCTCATTCAGGAAGTTTTTGAAAAAAAAAATTGATCGAAGGATGTAATTTTATGAAATTTTGAATTTTTTGAAAAATAGTGTAAACGCTCTAACTTCTTCAATTTTCAAGATATTGTACTGAAATTTTGTATATAATTAGTATAACTATTAAGGTTGTTTGGAATTGAACTTGGCAAAAATCGATCGAAGGATTAAAATTTTATGAAATTGGGAATTTTTGGAAAAATAGTGTAGACGATCTAACTTTTGCAATTTTCAAGATATTGCACTGAAATTTTGTGCAGAGCTAGTATAGCTTGATAGCTAGTATAGCTATCAAGGTCATTCGCTATTGAATTTGGCAAATATTGATTAAAGAATTGAAATTTTATGAAATTTTGAACTTTTTGAAAATTAGTGTAAACGCTCTAACTTGTGCAATTTTCAAGATATTGCACTGAAACTTTGTGCAGAGCTAGTATAGCTATCAAGGTTATCCGCTATTGAATTTGGTAAAAATCGATTAAAGAATTAAAATTTTATGAAATTTTGAGCTTTTTGAAAAATAGTGTAAACGCTCTAACTTTAGCAATTTTCAAGATATTGCACTGAAACTTTGTGCAGAGCTAGTATAGCTATCAAGGTTATCCGCTATTGAATTTGGTAAAAATCGATTAACGAATCAAAATTTTATGAAATTTTGAACTTTTTGAAAAATAGTGTAAACGCTCTAACTTTAGCAATTTTCAAGATATTGCACTGAAGCTTTGTGCAGAGCTAGTATAGCTATCAAGGTTATCCGCTATTGAATTTGGTAAAAATCGATTAAAGAATTAAAATTTCATGAAATTTTGAGCTTTTTGAAAAATAGTGTAAACGCTCTAACTTTAGCAATTTTCAAGATATTGCACTGAAACTTTGTGCAGAGCTAGTATAGCTATCAAGGTTATCCGCTATTGAATTTGGTAAAAATCGATTAAAGAATTAAAATTTTATGAAATTTTGAGCTTTTTGAAAAATAGTGTAAACGCTCTAACTTTAGCAATTTTCAAGATATTGCACTGAAACTTTGTGCAGAGCTAGTATAGCTATCAAGGTTATCCGCTATTGAATTTGGTAAAAATCGATTAACGAATCAAAATTTTATGAAATTTTGAACTTTTTGAAAAATAGTGTAAACGCTCTAACTTTAGCAATTTTCAAGATATTGCACTGAAGCTTTGTGCAGAGCTAGTATAGCTATCAAGGTTATCCGCTATTGAATTTGGTAAAAATCGATTAAAGAATTAAAATTTCATGAAATTTTGAGCTTTTTGAAAAATAGTGTAAACGCTCTAACTTTAGCAATTTTCAAGATATTGCACTGAAACTTTGTGCAGAGCTAGTATAGCTATCAAGGTTATCCGCTGTTGAATTTGGTAAAAATCGATTAAAGAATTAAAATTTTATGAAATTTTGAGCTTTTTGAAAAATAGTGTAAACGCTCTAACTTTAGCAATTTTCAAGATATTGCACTGAAACTTTGTGCAGAGCTAGTATAGCTATCAAGGTTATCCGCTATTGAATTTCGTAAAAATCGATTAACGAATTAAAATTTTATGAAATTTTGAGCTTTTTGAAAAATAGTGTAAACGCTCTAACTTTAGCAATTTTCAAGATATTGCACTGAAGCTTTGTGCAGAGCTAGTATAGCTATCAAGGTTATTCGCTATTGAATTTGGCGAAAACATATCAAGGGATGAAAATTTTATGAAATGTTGAATTTTTTTTTTTAAATAGTGTAAACGCTCTAACTTTTGCAATTTTCAAGATATTGTACTGAAATTTTGTACACATTCAGAATATTGATCAATGTTGTTAGCTATTGAATTTGGCACATTGATTACTCATGTTTCTTCGGCCCTCGAATGAGTTCAAGATGGGAAATCGGAAGAGACAAGTTTCAGAGAAAAAATCCCCTTAAAAATTTTCTACATCATCAGAGACCAAACTTTGTACTCATTTTTCTTTCGCTCTCTCATTCTTTTTTTTCTTGCTTTTTTTGTCTTATTCACGCACGCTTCTTTCACTCCGTCGAGCTTTGGCCAGCCATCAGCTTTTCGCTCTTCCTCTCACTCTCTCCCTCTTTGCCTCTCCTTCTTTCTTATTCTCTACTTACGAGCAATTTCATTAAGGGGCTTAGCTATACGTCACCAGAGGTTGGTGCAGTTTGCAGGGGAGGAAAAAAAACGAGAGGGTGGAGAAAAAAAAGGAATAAACGGACACGAACGACGTCAACATTGCCAGACAAATCTCGCTTAATTAGATGCGCCTGAAACGCGAGAAAAACGAGATGTCCTTCCTGGACTAAGACGACGTTATATGGACGCGCCTCGAGGCAAAAGAACGAGATTTTTTCGCACCCTTAACTCCAATCTCTCTCTCTCTCTCTCTCTCTCTCCCTCTCTCTCTCTCTCTCTCTCTCTCTCTCTCCCTCTCTCTCTCTCTCTCTCTCTCTCTCTTTCTCTTTCTCTCTCTTTCTCTCTCTCTCTCTCTCTCTCTCTCTCTCTCTCTCTCTCTCTCGCTCCCGTTCTCCCCCTCTCTCTCTCCCTCTCTCTCTCTCTGTCTCTCTCTCTACTTTTTTCTCATCCAGCGATTATATCCTGCGAAAAAATGGCTTAGCCAGGATAAAGGGACACGTGGGAAGCTTTGTATTTCATTTCCAAGAACAAGTCGAAGCTTTTATCGAATCACTACTCCAAATGAATTGCAAATCAGTGTCTGGAATATCGAGTGATTTTTAATTTTTACATTCTTTTTCTCGCAAAAAATCTTCACAAAAATTATATGTAGAAGCTTCTAAGGACTCTTTGAAATTAAATTCGAAAGGAATGGGTTTCGAATTTGAAGTCCTTTTAAATTTAATTCATTTAAATTTAATAATAATAATGATGATAACAATTTTTATTATTATTATAATATAAATTTTGTAATAATTTTTTGCATTGATAGTTTGAATTCTTTGTCAAAAAATATTTGGTCTCAATTATGAATGGAAAAAATGAGCACACTCGTATGAAAAAACAATATATGTCGAAAATATATGGTATAATACATTCTTGCAACATAATAATATATGAAAAAAGATATTTACTAATATATAATACCATATAGTTATTTTGGCCGATTTTGTATACAAAAATGTATCTATAGCAATATATGGGACATTCCATGTCAAATCGACCACTTTCAACCCCGAAGCCTTTCGATTTGGCTGAAACTTTTCTATATTTTTCTACCCTATCCAAAACATTTTTCTGAATGTTTTCAAATTTTTTTACCCAACCGATAAGAAGTTATGAATTTTTCAAAAAAATTGGTTTTTTATTTTTCAAATATCTATAACTTTTTCAAAAAATGACTTATCGAGACGTTTTTTTTCTCTAAATTTTTGTTTTTAAATTTAATTTTCAGAAAAAAATAGAAACAAATTATTCAAACCGATCCTCAACGTTTTTTTTTTATTTTTCGGAAAAACACGAAAATTCGTCAATGATCGCCATTTTTAATTTGTTTTCTTTTTTTTATCGAAACTTTGACATTTTCTGCAAATTCTTTGAAATATTCAGAGTGGGCACTTTTCGTTTTCTTTTTTTTTTCAATTCAATTTTTTTTTTTAACTCAGCTTATTTCTCATAATACCAATCTGGGGATTTTTGAAGATGTACCTCAAAGTTAAAAAAAAAATAATAATAAATGAAATTCAATGTGGTAATAATCGAAAAAATTTCAGTCTTTCGAAAAAAAAAGAAATAAAATAGAAGATAGTTCTGAATTTTTTTTTCATATTTTTTTTCGAAAACTACATGTAAAAACAAAGGGAATGAAAAGAAAAATTATTATTTAGTTTATTTTTAGACAAACAACAGGCTTTTAAAAAATTGTTAAGTGGTTAATTTGTCATGGTATTCGTTGCATGTTTTTTTTTCAACCCTTCGCTTTTTTTTTGTTTCATTACTCAAAAACCATAGCTTATTAAATAATTTTCGCATATATTTTTCACATATATGAGGGATTCGATGTCACTTCCGCCAGTGAAAAAAAACAAATTCGCAAATAATTTTGAAAAATCGAGTTACTTTATTGAAAAATGACGATTTTTTTTTATTTTGGTCGGTTATTTGTCGATTTTTTTTTTTCACTGCCGGAAGTAACATGGATCGCCTCATGTGTTATATTCATACGGAATTGAATCAAATTAATTTTAATTTTACAATAATTACAATATAAATTCGGCAATAATTATTTGCATTGATAGTTTGAATTTTTCGTCGAAAAATATTTTGCCTTAATCATAATTGAGAGAGGGTGAGAAAGGGGGAGGGAAAAATCGGCACAGGCAGAAGAGACTCCGGACTTCTTCAGACGTCGAGGAAGCAAATATAAGTAAATATATAAGTATACTTTGGGGATGATTTTTTTTTCTTCCTCTATTAAACCTCAGAGGGATGGGGGTGGACGGGGGAGGGGGGGGGGCATTCGTACGGGAGACAGAATTAAGTCTCGCGGACGAGAAACGCGGAGATGGTTAAGGGATGGAAAAAGAAGCGAAAAAAAATGGGGTCAAGCCGAGAAAAATCCACAGTCCGCTCGAATTAACTCAGAGACGTCGCCCTCTCGCGAGGGGCTTATATTCTCGTGCTCGAGACAGGAACGAGATTCGGTGGGAAAGAGCGAGAGATAGTTAAATGTAATTTCTACGACAGCGAGTACGAAAACTTTTTCCCGCTCATATCTGAACCGGAGATCCGACTCACCATTACATCCCGAAAATACAGACCCTTAAGCAAACATTTAGAGATGCTTTTTATATGATTTTTTCTTTTCCAAGCTAGAAAAAAATTGGACTATTGAATTCAGCGACTTTTGAAAAAATATTTAGGAAAGGGGGGGGGGGAGGGCAAAAAGGACACTAGCGAAATTTGAAAAACCCTGCAAATTGGACATTTGCACATTGCTTCCTCATCTTTAGCCATTGTTCACATAGCATCTTTTATTGGAAAGAATGGCGATCAAATTTGGCTCCCTCATAAAGGAAGCTTTGTTGACTATCGAAAAACACGAGTAATCAATGTGGAAATTTGCCAAATTATTTTAAATTTACCTCTTGCCAAATTGAATTTTTTCCAAATTCAATAGCGATCAATAGCGAATAGCGATTTCCAAATTCAATAGCTATTTTGAATTCGTACAAAATTTCAATACAATATCTCGCAAATAGCCGAAGTAAGGGTACGCTATGTTTGAAAAAAAAAAAAAAAAAATTTGATAAAGTTTTAATCATTCGATCGATTTTCGCCAAATTTGATAACGAACATCCTCGATAGCTATATTAGCTCTGTGCAAAGTTTCAGTGCAATATCTTAAAAATTGCACAAGTTAGAGCGTTTACGCTATTTTTGAAAAAATTTCGTAAAATTTTAATCCCTCGATGGATTTTCGCCAAATTCAATAACGAACAACTTTGATGGCTATACTAGTTCCTTATGAAGTTTCGCTGCAATATCTTGAAAATTGTGCAAGCTAGAGCGTTTACGCTATTTTTCGAAGAATTCAAAATTTGATAAAAAATTTCAGTGCAATATCTTGAAAATTGCAGGAGTTGGAGCGTGTATTGAAAATTTCGTGACATCCGTAACTTGTATTTTTTTTGGCTATTTTAAAAGTTATACGTAACTTTAAATGAAGTTATACGTAAATTTTTCAGTATTACGTATAACTTCAAAAATTGCCGAAAAAACAAGTTATGAATATCACAGGCGGCGAATTTTTTAGTACTTGTGAAAATGTTTTTTAAATAGTCCTAAATTTTTTCAAAAAACTCAAAACGGTCCAACTTGAAAACAAAAAATATTTTGCATTTAAAACTGAAAAAAACAGATGAAAATGAATTTCGATACTTGTTTCGTGTTTTTTTTCATAAAACTACAACTCGAGATGAAAAAAATGATCTGTTTTATTTCGATATCTCCGTTTTTTAATAAGTTCATTCGGAAAAAAAATTGTGTCAAATTTTGATAAATTTATTGTGGTTGGAAGGGTTGAGATAAAGATCCGAAAAAATTAAAAAAAATTGAATTGCAAAAATACGCCTCGGTCTAAGTATCTCGAATATCGAGGTGATTTGAAAACCGAAAGAAATGGTTTTTTCAACATTTACTTGAATTTTTTAAAAAAAAAATTTGAATTTTTAGGTCGTGTCCACTTTGCCACCCCCTTCCCTGTATGTTAAATCAAATATTAGTAATTTTGTCTCTTGAATAATGAATTTTCTCTCTTTTCGTTTTTGTAAAAAAACAATATTCCAATTTTTTTCCAGTTTTTGCGAAATTGAAATTTTTGCTTTCCGTTAATGAATGTATGTAAAACATGGTGCAGAATGAATATTTGATTGTTTGATGGTAAATTGACCGAAGGTCAAGCATGGAAATGCAAACAAAACGAAAACAGAATTAAATTCCCTCGACGATTAAAAAAAAAAGTTCATACTTTTTTTTTCGTTCGAAAATGCTGTACGAAAAAGAGAGGAAAAAAAAACATCCCCTAACGGGACACGAATCAATTAAGAAATGTGAAAAAAGGCACGAGGCGAATGAGGAGGAAAATTAATTTTCCGACGTTTCTGATGGAGGGATTAAGCAAATTTTAATTTCATCGATGGAACCAATTCGTTCGTATTTTCGTTAAGTGGAAAAACATAAGAAGACCCCGACGTGTCAATAACGAGAAATAAATTGACGATTGGAACAGACGAATCAATAACAATGGCGGATATTAAATTAGAGAATGACTGAAACATTTTTTGAAAATTTTTTTGGTTAAATTTCAAATTGGCTCAATTTGTCAAATATAATTTTATTATTGTTTATTGGATTTTTTTTTTCATGAGTGCTAATTTTTTATTGCAGGGCGATGGAAATGTCGATCAAAATTACGTGGGACGTGAAATTGTCTTCGAATAAATATTAATGAACTAAAATATTAATAAATTAAATATTTTTTTTGTCATCTTTGCTCGGTTCCTTTTCATTCCTCGTAAGAAATAGTGTCACGTCGAGTCCGTCTACTTTTCTATTGTTGAAGGCAAAGCGATGAGGACGAGGAAGAGAAAGAGGAGGCGGAGGGGGGGGGGCGGTGGTTCGGAGGCAAAGAGAATAGGGTGAAAAGAGCCTCGTCGTATTGTTCGTTCGAACAATTGGCGCGTCCGGCTCGAGTGTCCGAGAACGATCGCAGGCCACTGGTAAAGATACGCGAGATAGCCACTTAAGTGACCAGTGCACTACTTTCCTTTATTTATCCCAGTTTCACTTCTTCTCTACCTCTATCCATTTATTTGCCTCGATTCCATAACCTCGTTGGACGGACGAAAAGTAGTCTGTGGTTTTCGACCCCATTTGTACGTTAAAGCGGTATTTTGGTCTAGCATTTTGAAAAAATTAATTTTTTGTTCACATATTCCTAAAATTTGAACCTGAAGAATATATCCATGAATTTTTTTTTTTAATTTCAATAATTTAAGAAGTTATAGCTATTTTAGTGACGCAGCAACTACGCCCGACGAGTCGAAGTGTAAATTTGAGGGGCTATTCTGGTCTAGAATTTTGGAAAAACTTAATTTTTTTAAACATATTCCTAAAATTTGAATCTTTAGAATATGTCCATGAAAGGAAATTTTTTTATTTCGATAATTTACGAAGTTATAGCTACTTTAGTGATCCAACAACTATGCCCGACAAGTCGAAGTGTAACTTTACGAGGGTATTCTGATCTTAAATTTTAAAAAAATCATTTTTTTTACATATTCTTAAAGTTTAGACCTTTAAGAATATATCCACGAAATGGAATTTTTCAATTTCAATCATTTACGAAGTTATAGCTATTTTAGTGACGCAGCAACTATGCCCGATGAGTCGAGGTGTAATTTTAAAGGGGTATTCTGGTCTAGAATTTTGAAAAAATCAATTTTGTTTACCTACTCTTAAAGTTTAGACCTTTAAGGATATGTCATCGAAAGGAAATTTTTTCATTCCAAGAGTTTACGAAGTTCTAGCTATTTTAGTGACGCGACGGGCGTAGTTGCTACGTTACTAAAATAGCTAATATGGTATTCTGGTCTAAAATTAAAGAGAAAAACCATATTTTTTACTTATTCTTCAAGTTTAGACCTTTTAGAATGTATCATCGAAAAGAATTTTTTTTATTCCAATAATTTAGGAAGTTATAGCTATTTTAGTGACGCATCAACTATGCCCATTACGTCAAAGTGTAACTTTGAGGGGGTATTTCTGGGCTAAAGTTTTGGAAAAATCAATTTTTTTGCATGTTCATAAAGTGTAGACCATTAAGAATATATCATCGAAAAGAATTTTTTTTATTCCAATAATTTACGGAGTTATAGCTATTTTAGTGACACAACAACTATGCTCATTACGTCGAAGTGTAACTTTAAGGGGGCATTCTGGGCTAAAACTTTGAAAAAATCAAATTTTTTTGCATATTCTTAAAGTTTAGACCTTCAAGAATAAATCAATAGCAAAAGTTAAGGGAGCAAGAAAAATTTCCAAATTTTTCGGTGATTTTTGATAGGCTGTATTTCAGTGAAAAATTGTCGTATCGAGGTCATTAAAACAAGATTTTGAAGCTCAAAGATTCTAATTTTCAGGCCTTTTGATCAAAATTTTTTAGAAGCTACGGTTCTTACGAAATTTAAAGAAATGGCGCGAAAGAAAATTTTCGAAAATTTCTTACTTTTTTATTTTTTGCCCACGGGCTTGGAAAATTTCGTCCAGCGAAACGAATTTTTTCTTTTCCAAAATTTTTTTGTTTATTGTCAAAATATTGGTAAACATGTTGTAAAAAAAAGAATGGTATGAACATTTGTTGCTCTTTTTTAATCGAGCTCGACAAAACGCTCAAAATGTATGTCTCTAGACCAGAATACCGCCTTAAGGGGAACATCGAGAGTGTTCAAAATAGGCAAAATCCCTCGAAAATTTTAGTTGTTTCTAAAAACAAGAGATTTTCCTGCTTAACGATTTTTCATATTGTTTATATAATATAAAATACATAATAACAACAATAATAATACATTAATAATATATGAATAAATAATAAATAATGAATCAATATGTATGATTTCTCTCCTATTTTGCCAGAATATATTGAAGGGATTTCTCAAAAAAAAATATTTTAATTTGAACAAAAAAAAATTCTCGTTATCAACGCCTCCAGAAAAGTTGTATCAGCAAAAAAAAAAATGGCGGAGCTTAAAATTTCCAACGGGGGTTGTTTTTTCTTTACCGTGAAATAATACTCTTCGACGTTCCACTTGCCGCAGCCTTAATGTTTTTTTTTCTCCCTTCGCGATGTGTCGCGTCGGTGAGAACGATTTTTTAAGCTCACAGCCAACACAAACGTTCTTCTCTCTTTCTCCGACTGAGCATGTTCGGTTCTTCGTGGCAGTTCCTAGCCAATATACAGAATCGTGCTCGTATGTACGGTTGAAGGGTGGTACGAAGGGGGACTTTTATCTTCTTCGTAGTCTTCGACCCCTTTAGCCCAAGGCCCGTTGCTCTGTAACTGAGTGAGAGGGTGGGAAAAAAAAAGAAAAAAAAAGTTCCTCGGTGCGTTATTCCCGACACATCGTCATGAGGGTTGAGGGAGAGGGTTGAAAAAAAAAAGCACGGAGCTCGGTTTTTAGGCTAAACTCGGTGGTACGACCTGGGTGACATTCACGACGGGAAAAATAGAGGTGGGGAAGGAAGAAATACGAGCTCGCCCAAGTGGTAATAAAATTGGGTCGTAAGTGCGAATGCGGGCGTGATGTCGTCACCCGAGAATGCCATTTCAGGTGAAGCTAGAAAAGAAAAGAGAAATGTTAGAAATGTCCCGGGATATCTTAATCAATAAATATATTTATATATTATATATTAGACTGGTCGTTAAAAATAAATAATATATAATATATTTATATATTATACATTAGACTGGTAGTTGAAAATTAATTTTTTTCCGAAGCCCCTTAAAAAGCTGCTTTTTGATGAAAAAGGAAGTTTTTTTTTTTTTAAATTAAAAACAACACGTGCCACAAGCCGGTCTAAGTACATTTTTTTGTAAGATCATGTTTTTTTTTTTGGGAATTTCTTATCACAAATAATATTTTTCCTGAAATATAAACAATTAATTAATTAATTAATTAATTAATTAATTAATTATTTTATTTTAAAACTAAATCAGTACAAACTTACTTTTTATAAGCAGATTTATTAATTCCAAGGCTAAAGTAAACTTTCTTCAGTATTATTAAATAAATAAAACTCAAAATAAGAACTCAAAGGAATAAAATTTCAAAGAAAATTTCATTTGATGTTGTCTAGTTAATAAAAATGAAGGATATTTAAATAAATAATTTTATTTTAATACGAAATTAGTACAAGATCATTTTTCATAAGCAGATTTATTAATTCCAAGGCTCAAGTAAACTTACTTTAGTATTTTTAATTAAATAAATCTGGAAATATAAACAACTTTGAAACTAAAATTAATGAAATTAATTTTTTTTTTTCATTTAATGTTGTCTAGTTTATAAAAAATAAAGGATATTTAAATAAATAATTTTATTTTAATACGAAATTAGTACAAACTCATTTTTTATGAGCAGATTTATTAATTCCAAGGCTCAAGTAAACTTTCTTTAGTCTTTTTGATTGAATAAACCATTTTGGAACTCAAATGAATAAAATTTCGAAAAAAATTTCATTTGACGTTGTCTTGTTTATAAAAAATGAAGGATATTTAAATTAATAATTTTGTTTTAAAACGGAATTAGTATGAACTTATTTTTTTCAAGCAGATTTATTAATTCCAAGGCTCAAGTAAACTTTCTGAAGTATCTTTAATTAAATTAATCCTGAAATATTAACAACTTTGGAACTGGAATCAATATAATATGAAATTTTTTTTTCACTCAACGTTATCCACTTAATAAAAAATGGAAGATATTTCAATTAATAATTTTATCTTAAAACGAAATTAGTACAGACTTATTTTTTTCAAGCAGATTTATTAATTCCAAGGCTCAAGTAAGCCTTCAGTACTTTTTATACTTTTACTTGTATAATTAACGATTATAGTTAATCATAATGCTAAAGTTTACTTGAGCCTTGGAATTGATAAATTCTGCTTATAAAAAATAAGTTCGTACTAATTTAATTAAAAAATAAAATTATTAATTCAAAATATCCTTCATTTTTTATTAACTAGACAGTATCAAATGATTTTTTTTTTAATTTTACTCATTTGAGTTCTAAAATTGTTTAAATTTCAGGATTCATTTAATTAATTTAATTTTCATCATCCAATTGGCCTCTCCTCATCCAGATTTTTATAAGACTTCTGAGTCCAGATTTCAGAAATTTGTAATTATACAAATTTTTTTTTTTAATTTTTTTTTATTTGTCTTCTCCAGTTTTTAACTACAATCTGTTATTATTATAACATCAAATAGTTGGTTTTACATTGTTTTTTAATTTAGAGGGCACATCCAGCGATCTGCACTGCTCTACTATTATTATACAAATGAAGTTACAAATTCCAATATTACATTACATTAGCATTAGTTCCTTTTTTTTTTTTTTTTTGGGATTGTAAATGTTTTTTTATCGAAAGATACAAAAGATATTCCGACAAATCCGATGTATAAGTTTTTCAGCAAAATATCCGGCATATAAATTCAGCAGAGCAGTCGTAATAAAAACAACGGAAATTATTCATTTTATGAGAATACATCCCGGCGTCGTTCTCGCACATCTCGCTCTTCTCGTATTGATTTCAACGTGAACCAACGTTCCACCAGCGTGGAAAAGGCTGCGTTCTATTTCAGAGATTGAGCTATTTCGGAACCGATGGGGTTAATTCAACTCCATTCACTCCTGCATTCCGCTCGGTTTCTCTGGCGCAAAAGCACAAAGAGAAATCAATCTGTATAAATGTCTGTCGGTCCGAGAAGTAAAGAAGTAAAAAAAAAAGCTGTATCAATAATTCACGTTGAAACAATCGAATCGGGTGGGGGTTGAAGAGTCGACCAACCAATATTTCGAACGGCCGAAATCCCGAATTTCACGATTACGAGCGTTCGAATAACGAAGCGCCGAAATCCCGAACGCCAGAAAAGCGAAAGCGGAGAGAGCCGCCCTATGCGTAAGAGAGAGAGAGATGCGCCTCCTCTCTCTCTTACGCATGGGGCGGCTCTCTCGACTTTCTCTTTTCTGGCGATCGGGATTTCGGCGCTTCGTTATTCTAATGCTTGTAATCGTAAAATTCGGGATTTCGGCCGTTCGGAATATTGGTTAGTCGACTCTTCGACCCCCACCCATCGAATCTATGAAAATTGTCAAAAAAAAAATAATTCGCACGATTGTTTGAATTCGAACCAACACTGTAAAAAATGTTATTAAATTTAATATACAAAAGTATATTAAATTTCAAAAACAAATATATGAAACCGAAATTAATATACAAGGTATCGGAAAATTAACAATTTCATCTTAAATTTAATATTTGTATATTGAAATTAAAAGAGTGAGCATTGAATATTAATATACCCGTATATGAAAATAGTTTTTGTATACTTTTTCGCAATTTTCAAATACATTATTGAAAATTAAAACACTTATTTCTTAAAATTGCAATCAACCATTGAAATTTTTTTTTCAATATTGTAATGAAATTTAATGTAGATTATAGGGAATTTCAATAACAAGTATACGAACTCGAAATTAATATACATGGTATTGGAAAATTAACAATTTCATCTTAAATTTAATATTTGGATATTAAAATTAAAAGATGAACGTTGAAAATTCAAATCCCCGTATATTAAAATGGTTTCTATATGCTTTTTCGCATTTTTAAGATACGTTATTGGAAATCAATACACTTATTTTCCAAAATTACAATCAATGTCAGCGGCCGTGCTAGTTGACGCATCCACCGCTATGCGTCGCATGCGCTCGGACCTCTGTGCCCAAGCGAAATAGGCGTATGACGGTGTTATATACCGAACGGCCAGCGTGCCCAATATACTTACCGGGCGCAGAGGTTATACCGTGATGATTAAGGCGGTTCCTCCAGGGCGAAGCTCTTCCATTGCACTTTTCGGTCGAGCTGACCCTTGCGAATATCCCTAATGTGGATATCTCGGGCGTACAATTTTAGTTGCACTTCAAGAAATTTTTGTATTAAATTTAATAAAAAAAATATGAAGTTTTTATGCATATACAGGTTACTAAATTTCATATACAATGTGTACAGTAATATTCCAGTGAAAGTATATGAAAAATCAAATAACTTCTTTTAGTGATGGCAATATTTGATGAATGTATCGATATTTGGTATCGATACGTATTGGTGGTCTGAGTATCGATACAGGTGTAATATCGGGAATGCGATATCGATATCACCGATATCGATACTCAAATAAAAATGCAAACAAACCTCAGTTCGAAATAAAAACAGTAGTTTTATACCTCAGTCGGTAACAAAAAACTGTAGTTTCTTACCTCAGTTGGTAACATAAACTCAATAAAAATCGGTTGTATCGAAATTTCGATATTTATGTATTGCGTATCGATACTTGAAAATATCGTAACGCCAAGAATCGATACAAAATATCGATATTTGGGTCGAAGAGTATCGATATTCCAAATATCGATACTGTATCGCCCATCACTAACTTCTTTTAATTTTAATTTACAAAAGAATATTAATTTTCATATCTTTTTTCATGATTCTGCTTTAAAAATCATACTGTGTATTGGAATTTTAATATACGAACGTATATTAGAATTAATATATTGTATATGCATACAAACTTCATATTTTTTAAATTAAATTTAATACAAACATTTTTTACAGTGAAATTAAGGATGTTGAGTCCCTATGAAATCTTTTAATGTTAATTGTTCAATAAATAGCTTCTCAATCGTCGTGAAATTATTACACGGCCTCCTGAATATTTCTTGTAAAAACATATTAAATTTTCAGAATTCTATCATCGTTACTTCAACCTCCTTGAGGGTTAAAATGAAAAATGATGAGAAAATTCTGAAAATTTGGTATGTTTTTGTATGAAGTATCTAAGAGGTCGTGTAAAATTTTCACGACGATTAGAAAGCTCGTTATTAAAATATTAACATTTTGTTAAGAACAATTCTTTAAACAGATAAAAAAAATATTTACCAATAAACTTCGTTTTGTTTTCGTCGCTTTCAATATAGTGTAGATATTAAAAAATTGAGAGGTCAAAAAAAAAACTTATCGCAAAGTTATATCAGTTTCCATGAGACTACATTTACTTTAATTTAATTTGTTAATGTTAATTGTTCGATAACGAGCTTCCTAATCGTCGTGAAATTTTTACGCGACCTCTTAAATAATTCATCCAAAAACATACCAAATTTTCAGAATTTTCTCATCATTTGCGATTTGGGACTCAACAACCTCAATATTTCCATTACATATTTTTTATTATTATTATATAAATATATTATAGAGGAGGAGCCAATTAAAAATACTGTTTTTTTTCTTCGAAAATTCAAGTAAACGTTGAAAAAATTATTTTCCACGCTTTTCACATAACCTTGATACCTTAATTTTTTGAAATTTCCAAAAAATACTTGTAAAAACTAAGTTTCCTAATTTAGCAGCTATCGAGTTCACTTTTTTTTTTAGCCCCAATTGACTAGATGACAAAAACAACTTATAATGTAATTGAACAAAATTGCTAAAAAAATCTTGCAAATTGATTGATGTTTTTCATATTTTTTTAAATGGCTGCTCTCATCTCTGTTGTCGTAATCTCGTATCATTCCTTCTTCCTCCTTACTCTTCCATGCTTCGTTTGCTGTACACAAACACAAGTAAAAATATAGGCATGTAAGAAGGGAAATGTCATGGCTCACTCGGATCACGGGTTTCCTCCTTATTCGTGTGAGTTTTACAGCGAGACACGCTAGAAAACTGCAAGGGGACTAAGATTGATGTGCGCGTCTTGGACGGTACAACTTTATCAAGCGTATACTTTTCGGTAAGAGCCAGAATACACGTGGCAAGGGAGGGAGTTGAGAGGGAGGAGGAGGAGGACTGCACAAGGATGAGTTTTTGAAAGGATGTGCACGAACGAGCATCGGAGCAGAGGATTCTCTTTTTTCTTCCTGATGTCTGTCCTCATCCTTTCGACGATACTCCTCCCTCCTCGTTCCTCTTCCTCTCACTCCCAACCCCTCCCCCCCCCCTTTTCTCTAATGGCTGACAACACATCACAGCAAGCTCGCCGTTATCCAACAACGAGGATCCGTGTTTGCTCTCATCTGCCTCTTTCCTCTTCTTTCGGGGTTTTCCTCACCTCCTCCGGTTTGCCGATGCCCGGAGGACGTTTGGAAGAACGTGGGAGGACATGGCCTATGGGTCAGAGGAAGAAAAGAAGACGAATAGAGAGAGGAAGAGGAGGAGGAGGAGGAGGAGGAGAAGAAGGAGGAGGAGGAGGAGGAGGAGGAGGAGGAGGAGGAGGAGAAGAAAGAGAAGAAGAAGAAGGAGGAGGAGGAGAAGGAGGAGGAGGAGGAGAAGAAGAAGGAGAAGAAGGAGGAGGGGGAGGAGGAGGAGGAGGAGGAGGAGGAGGAGGGGGAGGAGGAGGAGGAGAAGGAGGAGGAGGAGGAGGAGGAGGAGGAGGAGGAGGAGGAGGAGGAGGAGGAGGAGGAGGAGGAGAAGAAGAAGGAGGAGGTGGAGGAGGAGGAGGAGAAGAAGAAGAAGAAGAAGAAGGAGGAGGAGGTGGAGGAGGAGGAGGAGGAGGAGACTTGATACAGCGAATGCGAGAGACATTCATGTCATTCATGAGAGGAGAAGAAGAAGAAGAAGAAGAAGAAGAAGAAGAAGAAGAATAAGAAGGAGGAGGAGGAGGAGGAGGAGGAGGAGAAGAAGAAGAAGAAGAAGAAGGAGGAGGAGGAGGAGGAGGAGGAGACTTGATACAGCGAATGCGAGAGACATTCATTGTTACATAAAATTTTCTCCCTGTCAACTTAATAAGCTATATTTTTCATGCTACGTTATCCTCTTCTTGCTCCTGTCACCTTTTTTCCTTTCCACGTCTCCCCGGATGGTTTCCCATACCCGAGATCCATTCTCGAAGAATGAAACTCAGACTGTATGAAAGATAAGAAAAGAGAGACAAAAATGCCGGATGAATATGCGAGTTAGATAAGCCCCAGGATATGGGGAGTGCGTCTGACAATAACGCATTCGTTCTACTTGAGACATGCAACTTCACAGTGAAAACGGCCAGGAAAAGTGCTGCTATTTTTCGAACCGAGGACAAAAATGCTTTTGACGAGATCGAGGGCGTTAGGTAATAAAGAATGGAGGAAAAAAGGACGATGAACGAATCTTTTTGCTTTGAGCCTCTGAACTATGCATCTAAATACGGTGGAGCCTACTTTGAGGAGGAGCTTGTAGCTTCTGGCGCTAGAGGGATACGTGAAGACATACGGGAATTCTTAGAGTTCCAGGCCACAGGGTCCCTCTTCTTGCCTTCCTCAACGGGTTCCTCCAACGTTCCTTCTCATTCCGCCAGCTTCCTCTCGTTCACTCCCTCTCCTCCTCCTCCTCCTCCTTTCATCGTCGACCTCTCACGATCCTCTCTTTCTCTTCCTCTCCTTGGCCATTATTCCTTTGCCAACGTTTTCCACGAACCTCCTTCACGGCGACGTCTTTCCCTTTTCCAGCCTCGATGCGTTATTCCAGCTAGCCAAACTCACCAACGGTTCTCGTAGCCTCAAAGGATAACGAGGGAAAAAATGTAAGGAGATTGGTGGCTTCGAGGATGGCGTTGAATATATGTATATGAGAAACGATGAGGAGGCGGATGATGGTTCTTCGGTGACTCGAGACGCTTCGGGCCATGTTGAAAAGTTGGCAGCTTTTCGTATGAAAAACTATAACGATTTTTCACATGTAAAATGAAAACGCGTTGAAGCTTCATCGAGATTATTCGACGAAAGTGAGGAGCAAGCGGTAGCCAAAGGAGAAACGATCGGAGAGAAAAGTTGGGAGGGAATGAAGGGAGGAGGAAAGAACGAAACCAGAACAGAAGGAGGAGGAGGAGAAGGAGGTGAAGCCAGGACAGTTTGAGAAGGAGGTGAATGACAAAAGAAGGAATAAAACAATGAAAAATGGAAAATTAAATAATGGGAGAGCAATGGAGGTTAAAAGGAGGAGAATTATGAATACGAGTGAGGTAAATGAAAAATCAAAAGAAAGCGGAAGTGGAGGAGAATGAAGGAGTGGAGGGAGAAGATAGAGAGAGCGAGGAATCAAGGGAGAGATGACTGGGGAGAAAAAAGGAAGGTGGAGGATGATAAAACGAGGTCAGATGAGGAACGGTAGAGGGAAGAAGAGAAGGAGAGGGAGAGGAATATAGAAAACTGTCAATCGATACATCTCGCTCTTTTCCACGCGAAAATCTCCACCTCACGAATACCTTTTGCCTCCTCTCTTTCGGTGAATCGGCGCTCGAGCCACACCAACCAAGAATCGTCGTTGCAATGTGGTTCTTACCGTCGTCACGCTTCGCTGACGTAGCACTCGAATCCTCCTGTACCATTCGACCAGGAGGAAAAGGCTTTTCTCTCTTCGTTCTCTCTTTCAATCTCCCCCTCACCCCCTCCTTCGTCACCCGCGATGGAGTATATTGGTATTGGGGTTCGTGCCTCGATATCAGCCGCTTCGTAATACTCTCTATATATACTTACCATTACCTGCCTCCTCCACCTTCTCCTCCTCCTCTTCCTCCTCCTTTTCGTTCCCCTTCTTATTTAGCGATGGTAACCTTGTCGAATGATTCTATACTGTACAAGCCTCCGGTCTCCATCTTGTACGATCTAATTCAAATCCTGGAGGTGAGATATTGAGAGGAAATTAGATGGCGCATATATTTATATATTGTCCTATATATGGGGCATCCCATCCCAAATCGGACAGTTTGAAAAACTTTTTTTTTAATTTCCTCAATTTATTTATATTTTTGAGTACCTATCAAAAGACCCTTCTCGTTAAATTTTGAGATTTTGTAGATTACCCGTTCAAAAGATATTAAATTAACAAAAAAAAACTGCTCTTTTTTTGGTATTTTGGCCATAACTTCTTTGATAATGGTCCAAATTAAAAGTTTTTTTTTTTCAAAGTTTTTGTTTTTTTATCGCCTTTTCAGAAAAAAATACAACAAATATATTCGACGTGTTTTTGAACGAGTTTTTTGAGTTTTAAACGTTAAATCTCGTTTTTAAAAGTTATTGTCATTTTTTATTTTTGTTTTAAATTTTTTGTTTCAAACATCTATCTATCCAACAATTTTTAAGACTAGTCCGATCGTAGGATCTCAATAACTACTTTTTTTTTCGATTTTTGAAAATTGAAATTTTTTTTTTTGAATTAATTATTATGAGTACCGATTTTTGTTACTGTATAGTATGTTTTTCAATATTTAGAATTCATTTTGACATTTTTTTATTGTTAACAGGTTCTTAAAATTAATAATTAATAGTTAAGTCTGTTTATGAATAATAATAACAATGGTTTTTATTTATTTACGTATTTTTTTGAAAACCTTACATATACGATTATTTCCTGAATTAGAATATTCCTTTGCCAATACGTTTCCGTTGCTCATTGGAATAATGTAATGAAATTTTTGTGTCCCCCTGTGATTGACTTCGCAGTATTTTATCGCAAATAAAATCTTTCTTTTGCATCTGAATAATGTTTCTCATGTAAAAATTTGACAGCAATATTCGGTTGACTATCAAGATTCAATGGCCACTCATACAATTCTTGAACTGTTGTTATTTGCTCATCGATTAATTATTAATTTTTAAAATCTGTTAACAATGAAAAAGTGTCAAAATTAATTCAAAATGATTAAAAAAACACGGTACAGTAACAAAAATTGGTATTCATAATAATGTATAAAAAAAAAAAATTAATTTTCAAAAATCGAAAAAAATAGTAGTTATTGAGATCCCACGATCGAACTAGTCTTAAAAATTGTTGAATAGATAGATGTGAAAAACGAAAAATTGAAAAAAAAAATGACACTCACTCTTAAAAACGCGATTTAAAGTTTAAAACTCAAAAAACTCATCCAAAAACACGTCGTATATTTTTGTTGTATTTTCTTTCTGAAAAGACCATAAAAAAACAAAAATTTTGAAAAAAAACTTTTAATTTGGACGATTATTAAAGAAGTTACGACCAAAATACCAAAAAACGAGCAGTTTTTTTGTTAATTTAATATCTTTTGAACGGATAATCAAAAAAATCTCAAAATTTATCAGGAAGGGTCTTTTGATGGGTAGTCAAAAATATAAAAAAATTGAGGAAATAAAAAAAAAAGTTTTTCAAACTGTCCGATCTGGGATGGAATGCCCCACATATATATATATATATCGATTCAATGAATTTCAACCCTTATCTATCCGTCACGAAAAGGGTTGATCGGGATATTTGCAGTCCAATCAAGGTTTGTTGAAAAAATTAATAGAATTCGTGGGAGGGAGGAGGGTTCCTCTCTTTATCATTTAATTGCCCTATTTGCATGTTCATGAAGAAAAAAAAATTGCAAATCTCTGTTTTGAACGATTTTCCATATTTTAACGTCATAAACTGATTTTTGTTATCTCAAATCTTGATTATTTCGTTTGTAGGATATATTTTGGGATACGGGGAGTGAGGACACATGACGGGGGATGAAAAAAAAAAAATGGAGGAGAGATAAGGGTGCAAATATAGGCAGAGCCGAGCGGATATTAATGCCGGAAGCGCACACACATACGCGCGCACACACACACACACACACACACACACACACACACACACACACACACACACACACACACACACACACACACACACACACACGCACGCACGCACACACACACACACACACACACACACACATATATATATATAAGGCATGGGGTCAAGACTCTATTACGAGATTAACGTATACCGACCTCCGGAGCCCTCTAATCTGGGTCGAGGCGCGACGTTCTGGCTTTACGAAGACGGTCCTCACTCTCCTCCGTTATATCGGCAAAGTGCTGCTGAGAGATTGGGGCATGGGAAACAGAGGGATCGAATCAGCTCGGAAAATTGACGAAAAAGCAATTATAAGATTCGATCATTAAGGGCCCCCGAAGCCATTATAACTGTAAAGTGTAAGTGGATGAAAACTTGTAATCGAATTTTTGAATCGAGCTTGATTCTCTTGAATTATAAAAAAAAATGTATGATCATAGATATAGAGTGGAAATTTTTTATTGAAATTTTTCATCCCAAAAAATCATTAAGGCGGTATTCTGGTTTAGAATTTTGAAGAAATCAATTTTGTTCTTTTTTGTCATCTCAAAGTTCAGACCTTGAAGAATTTATCCTCGAAAGGAAATTTTAAAATTTTTATAATTTACGGAATTATAGATATTTTAGTGACAGTCTATACAGTCCCAGTCAAAAATGGTATCTTGATTGAAATTTCCGTACTTCGTGATACAGTCTGAAAAAATTCAGCAACATTTTTCATGCCATAAACAACAATTATCAATAATAATATTGTTCAAAAGTTATTAATAAATTGTTTAAACATATAGTTATTCAACAATTTTTCGGTTAGTTGTTTTTTTTCTTAAACAAATCGAATTCATTGATTTTTCTTAACGCATGTGAATTTTTTCAGAATTTCCACCCTATTTTGAAATTCTCGTAAAAAAATTTTTAGAATAGCTGTATTTATGTATTTTCTAGCCCATTGAAACTTTTCAAAGCTGATGATAACCCTGTGTGCAAAAACATGTACAAAATTGGCAATTTTTTGTTCATATTTCAAAATGTTTTTTGTAATATCTCAAAATATAGAGAGAATTTTGAAAAAATTCATATGCGTTCAGAAAAAGTAATGCAAATGCATTAATTTGTTTAAGTAAAAAATTGTGAATAATTATTTGTTTTAACAATTTACAAATTACTTTTGGGCAATATTATTATTGTTAATTGTTGTTTATGGCCTGCCAAATGTTGCTGAATTTATTTAGATTTTTATTGTATCACGTTGTACAGAAATTTCAACAAGATACAAATTTTGGCTGGGACTGTACGCGCATTGAATAAAAATAAATAAATAAAATTAATCCTCAAATAAAAATGAGATCTTATTTCGGGGAAGTTTTTTCTTAAGGGGGCTGCTCGCTGAATTAAGGGGGTAATGCTCGTCGAATGAGGAGGGAAAGTTTCGAGGGTGTGAAATTTTGAATCTGGGGGTAGTTCAAGGCGTTAGTAGGGGAGGAAAAGGCCCCTGGGCACGTAAACTCTTGCGGGATACACGCTGCAATTGTTGTTTCTAGTAATAACCGGAAATTCCCGTGTCGGTTGTACATCGCGGACGCGTGAAGTAAAGGAGGGAGGAAGAGAGAGAGAGAGAGAGAGAGAGAGAGAGGAGGGTAAGTAGAAAAGTTCTCCTAGGGGTTGTGATTTACGAGGAACGCCATGTATTCCATGTATTTCATGTATTATATATCGTCCAGAAGAAACGCGTTTATTTTATGGTCATGGGCGGAATTATTCAATCGTCATGAAGTCCGAAAAAATCAGGTCGGATCAAAAAATTAAAAGGGTCGAAGAAGGTCTGTAAGAGAGAGAAAAATTAATGAAATAATTTGATAGGGAAATTTATAACATAAATTAATATAATTAATTAAGATATATAAATTGATAAAAAGTATATGGGTCCAATTTTTCTGTCCGCAAATTCTAAGAGATTCTTCAGTGAAGACATTCGTTCGAGTTTCAAACAAAATATAAGAAAAAAGAATGAGAGAGAAAGATATAGTTTGAGGGTCGGGCAGAGCCACAAAGGGTAGGTTTGGAGAGAAAAAGCTCGGTGAGAGCATCACCGCGAATCTGATAAGTGGTGAAAAGGAAAGATGGAAGGAAAATATGAACGAGGAGAGTTGAAGAGATTCGCGAAAGCTCGATCTTTTATTTCAGTCAACTCCTTTTCGTTTAAAACTTTTTTTCTCATTCCCCGTTTTTTCGTTCTTCGTTGAGAGAGTCATGCGACCGATGAAAAATTCTTACAGAAAGATTTTCACGAAATATAGGATCAAGCTCTTTCTGCTCGTTCGTTGAGCCTCGATGAATAGAGAAAACATTATCATTTTTCATTTTTTCAAACGTGAATTTTGTCAAATATAATAACGACGTTGGTAGTTCGATATTAATTTTAAAATAGTGTTGTTACTTTTTTGTCAAACTAATATTTTACTACGATTATTGGAGATATTTTAGAAAATTAACATTATTATTATTATTATTATTATTATTATTATTATTATTATTATTATTATTATTATTATTATTATTAAACAGCGCTGGGCAAAGTACAGAAACTACTTCAAGTACAAAATACAAAGTACCGCAAGTACTTGAAGTACTACTTAATTATTACTTCGAGTACTTAAGATTTACAGGACTTGAAGTACAAGTACTTGAAAAATCGAGTACCAAGTACGAAGTACTTTTCAAGTTGTCAGGTCGTTTCAAGGTCGTATCAAGCTGGTTACAAGATCGTTTCAAGGTCATTTCAAGTTCGTTTCAAGGTCATTTCAAGGTCGTTTCAAGGTCATGTCAATGTTGTTTCAAGGTCACTTCAAGGTCATTTTAAGATCGTTTCAAGGTAATTTTGAAGTCATTTCAAGGTAATTTTGAAGTCATTCGAAGGTCGTTCCAAGGTCATTTTAAGGATAACTACCTTGAAAATTCAAGTACAAGTACTTGTTAAGTACTTTAAGTACGCCGCAAGTTCCGGGTACTTCAAGTACTGTACTTTAAAGTTACGAGAGCCAAAGAACAAACGTTTTTTCTCGGAAAGAAAAAAAAACAAAGGAAAAAATCCCTTTTCATCATTAACGAATCGTTAACAAGGGTTCACAGTGGAAACGTCGAAAATCTCGTGCTGGCCAACGGAATTTTTTTTTCTCTTTCTCTCTCTCTCTCTCTCAAGCGAGGGCGAAAGACTTTGAACTCGCGACAATTTACTAACGAGTTTCTGTGTTTCACCTAAAAATTCAACGAACCGCAAATCGCCAACGAACTGCTTTTTTTTGGGCGTTTTTTTTCGTCAATTTTGCGAAAAATTATTATTATCATTGCTCAACGTTCATCCTTGAAAGACGATAAAAAAAATGGGTGGTTGAAATTTTTGTTCACGAATTTGTGGTAATTAATTATTTCAGTTCAGCATATTTTTTATTATTATTATAAATTGACGCGAAAATACAAAATTCATCCACGGTGCGAAAAATATATTAAGCAGGTTGTAAACGAAAAAATTATTCAGAATGTACGGAGAGGGCGAATTTTATTTTGCTCAAAATGTTGGAAATCGTAAAAGTTTCGTTTTTTTTCGCATAAAAAAACTGTGGTCTCGTAAAGTCGAGAATTTATTTTTTCCGAAATTTCTGTCTCTCTTTTTTTCTCCCTCCATACTCTCTCTCTCTGTTATCACCAGCCTCTTTTCATTTTTCATGGTAATAAGACTTTCATCCAATTCGTTCAAACTCGTTTCCCCGCAGGGTTTTTCCGCTATTCTCTTTCCCCCTTTTTCCTTCTCCTTCTTCCTCGCGAAATCTGCTTTTTTTCTGCAACTCTCGGTTCCTTCGACGCTCAATCTACGCCTTGGGGGGGAAAAAAACGAATGTCTGAATTCATTACCGCGAAAATTTTATTTCAAGGCTACACGAAAAGATTGTGCAGTAAAAAAAAAATTCAAATAATCATAACAACAATAACGTTCATGAGGTATAATTAATTAAATTTCGGGATATCACGTCTCGATTGTGCGATCAACGTGGGATGAAAATAAAAGAAGATAAAAGAAAAGTAGTGGAAAATAACTTGCGCATTGACTCATAATTTTCTTTGGGATTGTTCATTATTCCCATAATTCTCGTTGGAGAGCACGTTAAGCTTGACACCGCGAGGAGTTTTCTAATTTTCTTCCGAGAGCCATAAAAGGGACATCAAAGTTCGTCCGCGATAGCTCCTCGTCGATATTACGTGACAGTGACCCGCCGCACATACGTCTTACATCGTCAATAAAGTTTTATAGTCTCGAACCCCGTCACGTAAATAGGTAGAGGCAGGTAGCTAAGGCAAGAGGATGACAAGATGAAGAAGAAGCAGTGAGAAGAGACACCATGTGGATCGATGTACGATACTCAAGGACCTCGATGAAAGATCGGGTGAAGCTTTTACATCCGGGGATTTTCACCATCTACGAAGTTTTACGAGGTCCCACATTGTTTTTTCTCGATTTTTCTTGCGAAAACGTATCGCTGACTGTGCTATGCAAGGATCTATCGCGTTCTGAACAGTAGAAGCTTGATGTTAGTGGGACTTTTGAGCGCGAGCCAATGAGAAGCCTGGAATCGATCCCCTCCACTCGGCGCTCGGGCCTAGTGGCTTCGCGGATTGGCCGAGGGGCGGAGCAACAGAGCGCTCGCTGGTGGGGGTAAAGCGATGCAGCGGTGACACTGAACGAGGTAGCACAGCGATTTATTGTCTTTTTCTAGCTTATTTTTGAAAATAAGAGGATTGACGTGGAATACTTTTTTGCGTATTTTTTTGTTCCCCACAACTTTTGTTCGACAGATTTTTTGATAAAGTTATTAGTTTTCGAATTAAATGGCTTGTTAACCCTTCAACCCCCTTTAAACGATTATTTCGTCCTTTTCCCTGGCCTATAAAAGAAACAGATTGGAAGGTCCAAGTTGAACCTTCACAGAATTTCGAGGCGGTTGTACGAGTGAGCCAACGTCACAACTGGCCTGTTAGGGCTGGTGCGGCGAATTGCAAAGCACCCCTATGTTTTATCGGTCCTTGGGGTAGCGTAACGACGATTTCCAATGCCCGGAGAAAATGCTCGTGGGGCTTTTTTTCTTGGTTCTTCCGCGGTGTGTGTTTTCACGAAACCTTCTTGTTATCGTATTTCCTATCGTCAACCTTCACACCTTCGAAGCCTCGCACGATGACTCCCGCGGGACCAAGCTTCTGGGCTTATATCGACTGCCATTGTATACAAAATGGCGCAACCTACATTGTGTCTTAAGGCCTTGAGGAATGTAGATTACGACCTTTTGCTTGTCGGTATCGCCGACAATGTTTGGTGGCATACGACCCACCCTTAAACCGGGGACTGAGCAGAGAGGGAGAGATGAATGCCTAAGGGGGAAATTCTTTTGGCTAATACCATCAGTACCTTACCGGAAGGTGTTTCCATGCTGCTTTGTACACCCACGCCTAATTTTCCGAACACAGAAGCTGCCGGAAGTCCTGTCTCTCATAAAGTTCCTCACCCGGATACGATAAGGTATCACGTTTTTGGGGGCGAATTAGTTTGGCCAAATTTATTGACTCTGGGTAAAAAATGAAATTCACGTTTCATGCCTGGTTCTTTGATTTTGGTAAATAAATTTTTGGCTTCAACGAAATCCGGAAATTCTCTGTGATCAGCCAAAGATGTCCCTTTTTCGGAATGCCAAAAATTCTGAGACTTTGAATGCGGTCATACCACTTTGGTTAACCGGTTAGGGTTGACTTTGCTTGCAAAAGGATCTTGGGGTCATGTGTAGCAAAAAAAAGTGGGGGAGAGGGCCGAGCAGCTCGACCAGATCCGTAAATCTTATCCCAAAAGACATTGCGCTTTCGCGGCGCTCCCGAATTAAACTCATTGGAAACTCTGGGGAATTTCGAACCCGTCTGCAAACAGAAAATACTCTTGCAAGTTTCAGGTTGAACTTACTTTCTCGCGCTCTCTTTTACTTTAAATGCACACGGAAAACTCGAAGCGATGGTTAAGGCAATTGCGTCAACGGGTAATCGAAATTCTACCGAGAGGACGAGAACTCGAATTGCGATGAAACTGCGCACTACAAATATAAGAGACTCCTGTCGAAAATCGATAGCACCCTTGAGACTCGATTCCATTCCATTTGATCCAAAATTCTGCGAATGCAAAAATGGTTAGAAATTTTTTTTAAATTCTTTTGAACAGCCAAATGTTTTTTAAGGTACTCTGGAACACTCAAAATGTTTGTCCCAATTTAGAGGTTCGAAAAAATTTCGAAAATTCAAATTTTGTTATTTAAAAAATAAAATAATAATAAATAATAATAAAAATAAAAAATAAACAAAAAATGCCGAGATTTGAAAATCGAACGAATCAACCAGGAATTTCTCGTATACAGACGATGCAAGTTTGTCGCGAACTTGCGCGAATGTCCAGAGTGTACGAAATAAATGGGACTTCTTTATAAACTTTTTGAATTCTCGGCTTTGGAGTTTAACGTTTGAGCGAAAAATAAAGTTGATTATATTTTCCTTCATCGCGATCAAAATAATTGTCATAAATTGATCGAGGCCAGGATCAAATAATTGCCACAAAAAAATTCGCCTGATTCGATAAATAATAAATGGCTATGATAAATCGAAAACTGCTTTTAAATGACAAATCATTGTCAAAAATTTATCAAGGCTAAGGTCAAATAATTCCCCACACATAAAATCATTCGCCCGATTCGATAAATAATAAATGGCTATGATAATTGCTCTCAAATAACAAACAATTGTGAAAAATTTATCGAGGCCAAGGTCAAATAATCCCTCACACAAAAAAGCATTCGCCCGATTCGATAAATAATAAATGGCTATGATAAATCAAAAATAGCTCTTAGATGACAAATAATTGTCAAAAATTTATCGAGGCTAAGGTCAAATAATCCCTCACACAAAAAATCATTCGCCCGATTCGATAAATAATAAATGGCTATGATAAATCGAAAACTGCTCTTAAATGACAAATAATTGTCGAAAATTTATCGAGGCTAAGGTCAAATAATTCCTCACACAAAAAATCATTCGCCCGATGCGATAAATAATAAATGGCTATGATAAATCGAAAATTGCTCTCAAATGACAAATAATTGTCAAAAATTTATCGAGGGCAAGGTCAAATAATTGCCCACACAATAATAATAAATGGCTAAATAATAAATGGCTATGATAAATCGAAAATAGCTCTTAGATGACAAATGATTGTCAAAAATTTATCGAGGCTAAGGTCAAATAATTCCTCACACAAAAAATCATTCACTCGATTCGATAAATAATAAATGGCTATGATAAATCAAAAATAGCTCTTAGATGCTCTTAGCTCTTACATGACAAATAATTGTCAGAATTTTCGTCGAAGGTCGGCAAGAGTCGACACTATCGCGGAATTACCGAGACAGAATCTCGATCCGATATCGCTTCGTGCAGCTTATCCAACTCCTTTTAGCTACCCCCCCCCCCCTCCTTTCACAAATTTGTGCTGACGCGACGGAGCATGGAAGAAAAAAAAACCTCATCGTGACTCGTGATTCGTTCGGGACACTTACCTACTTATTGCGCGATTGTAACGAAGGCACGAATTCGATCTCGGGTATCGAATCTCTCTCTCTCTCTCTCTTCCTCCCTTCACCAACCCCCAAATCCGTCGCTCGATCGTCGTCAGCCCTTTGCGAATCTTCGTCGACCGTGACCGGTTATCGGACTTCCCTTTTGCGTTGCTTTTTCAAGCCTCTCACGTAACTCCCTCGCACGATTCTGGTATCGTTTGAGGGAATGAAAGGAAAAAAGAAAATCGTCGAGAATCGTCGAGAATGGTCGAAAATCGCGCCAACTCCGTGTTTCCAGACGACTCCGTGGTTTTAGCCAGTCACAGAAATTCAAGCGGAAGCAGACACGTCCAGAGACTTTCGAAGATAATTGCTCGATGATTTTATCGATATTTATCAAAAATAATAATTGTAACGAGCAAGGATTTTTCAAAATGTTTCAACAAATTCAAAATGCCCCATTTTTTACGATATCAATTTCTCCGTTGCTCGAATAAATACTCTCGATTGTTAACAATTAATTACGTACATTTTTATTCCACAAAAAAGTCAACTAACATAGTGTTTGATTCAGGATACACTGAAAAAATTAAGGGATGAAAAAAATTTCCTAAATTTTTAGTGGTTTTTAACAATGCTGTATCTCAGTGAAAAATTTTCGTATCGAGGTCTACAAAACAGCATTTTGAAGCTTCAAGTTTCTCGTTTTGAGATCTTTCAGCAAAAAAAAATCGGAGCTACACGTTTCACGCAATCCTGAGAAATACCGAGATTTTTTTTTTTTTAATTTTTGAAAATAAAATTTTGAAATGAAATTCTGAAAAAATTTCATTGAACCCACAACAATTATATGCAACTTTTTACGCTCTTGGTGATTTCACGAAAAATCAGTAGTTTTAGAGTTACGCGACATTTTCTAAATATGGTCGTTTTATGCGAAAAATTGAATATTTTTGCGAAACAAAATCGTACAAAATGTTGTCAAAAAATTAAATTGAAGCTTATACTCCCCCCCTATAAGTTTTTCATGCAAAAAACAGTTTTAAAAAAATTCACGGATCGTGCACCAAAATTCCATCGTCAAAGAAAGAAGCCAAAAAACGACCATATGTTTCAAAGGTCGTATCGGGTTAAAAAAAAAAACGAAATTTTTTTTTTGGAAAAACCGAAATGAAGCTAAATATGCCCCCTTTGAAATGCCGCTTTTTGAAATGAAATATCATCATTTTTGAAAGGGCAGCGACACTTTTTGTGTGGCGCGGAATCGGGACGGGTGTTTCCAAACTTTTGGGCGGGACTGTAGAACTTTTGGACGGCACCGTGAAAATAGACATGGAAAACGATTGCATTCACTGATAAATGCCTGCTACTCGTTTATGCGATCGTACGCCTGAGGGGTTTCGTTATCAACAGCCGCTGCTGCCTCCACCGCGCACAATATAATAATGACAACAATAATTCTCATTATTATTTTCCATTTAACATTGTATATACAATTTTCGGTTTCAATAACGCGGACGATACAAGTTTATTTTTCGTGATAAAAAAATCTTTACACGCTCTCCCAAAGTCGAGCATAAGCCCATATATATATATATGGGACATTCCAGCTCAAATCATCGGCCTGACCCCATTGGATGAAATTGACGAATTTTTTTGCATATTTTGGTCCAAAAAAGAGGTTATTTTTTCCAGATTTTTATCACTTTTTTTATCCCAAAAAATAATATTTTTTTCCATAACTGTTGAGTCAAAATGAATCCAATTGAAACTGTTGCGTAGAATTGAGAAAAAATCTTTTTTTTTAACCAAAACATGCCGAAAAAAAAATCGTCACCTGAATCCGAGGCGGTCAGGCCGATGAAGACGTGAGTTGACCTGGAATGCCCCATATAAATATATAAATGTGTATGTAACTAAAACTTTGTACTGTGCAGATGCACCAATTCGGGATTTTCATTAAATCAATCGATCCATTCGAAACGTGTTTTGTTACATAAATAGACAGGGAGAGAGAGAGAGAGAGAGAGAGGGAGGAGAGAGAGCGAGAGAGATGTGGGAGGGTATTATTTGCTATATTTAGGGGAAGGAACATGCTTATACAACAATGCGACAGTTACAATGATAACAACGAGGCTAATCCGGTTTGGAAACAAGTATATACGCAGAGCTTGTTGTCGAATATCTGCCGGTTTTCATTGTAACCATCCCTATTTCCTCTCTCTCTCTCTCTCTCTCTCTCTCTCTCTCTCTCTCTCTCTCTCTCTCTCTCTCTCTCTCTCTCTCTCTCTCACGCTACCGTCCCTCTTTATCTCTGCGCCTCTCATTCCCTTCGATTTTGATGCTGCATACTGAATTCACGTGTACCAATATATTGTCCTATATATGGGTCATTCCATGTCAAATCGACCACTTTTGAACCCGACCCCTTTTGATTTGGCTGAAATTTTGTTTTCCTTTTCTGCCCCAATAAACAGATTTTTCAGGAAATTTTCAAATTTGTTTACCCAACCTAAAAGAAAAGGCTTTTTTTTAAACGGCTATAACTTCTTCAAAAATGGACTAATTTGGACGTTTTTTTTCTTCAAAATTTTCGTTTTTAAATGTACTTTCCGAAAAACAAATACAAACAACCTTTGAGATATTAAAAACTATTAAATTTTTCACTTTTTCCAGAAAAATCTTCTGTTTATCGAATTTCGCCATTTTTAGATTTTTTCTTCACTCAAAAAATACTTTGATCAATTCCGGACAAAATGCCGCCCAACCTGGAGTGGTTCGACTGTTCCTTTTTTTTTTCAAAAGATTACCACTTTCAATTTTTTTTCTTCTCAATTTTTCAAACTCCGAGGTCTTTTATAAATCCTCAAAAATTTCCAGAGTTGTGTTTTGTGAAATAAGCCCAATTGAGACAATGTTTTTTTTTTCAATCAATAAAAAAAATAGAAGGAAATGTCAACCCACTCCAGGTTGGGCGGCATTTTTTCCGGAATAGATCGAAGTATTTTTTGAGTGAAAGAAAAAATTTTAAATGGCGAACTTCGATAAAAAGCCGATTTTTCTCGGAAAACTGAAAAATTGCATACATTTTAATATCTGAATTTTTTTTTGTATTTTTTTTCCAAAAGTACATTTAAAAACGAAAATTATGAAAAAAACGTCCCAATTCGTCATTTTTTGAAGAAGTTATAGCCATTAAAAAAATAGCCGTTACTTTTGAGTTGGGTAAAAAAATTTGTAAATTTCCTGAAAAATGTTTTCAATGCGGTAGAAAAGGAAAACGAAATTTAAGTCAAATCGAAAGGGGTTCGGTTTAAAAGTGGTTAATTTAACATGGAATGCCCTATATATTACACTTGTGCCATGTACATATATAAATATACACACATTCAGGGCGTTTATTTTTATGCAATCGTGACAATGCCATGAAATATTCGACATTTCGCGTGTACGCATCCACCAACGGTTATTTTCTCATGGCCTGAATCGTCACAAATGAGATTTACGATTTTTCGTTTTACGTTCTTTCAAAATGTTCATCTCCGCGCAATTGAACTCACTCAATCGGTCATACACAAACAATTCCATTCCATTGTAATCACTGCTAGAGTCACGTCAAATCTACGATCTCGAATTAGCTAAAGTCCCGGAGAAGTCTACACAGTGATGTGGCGAAACTCACGGAGAATCCGGTTATCTAGCCAGGGCTCCGTGACTCCAGCAATCGTGGATATCAAGTTGCCGTCATTCAAAGATACGGAGTTTTCCACAGGAGTGACTGCAGACACGGAGAAATAAATTCCATTGTAATGACCGTGGGGCTAGAGTCACGTCAAATTTACGATCTCGAATTAGCTAAATTCCCGGAGAAATGAGAACAGCGAAAAACAATTCTAAGATACCGGAGTCTACCGTGATGTGACTAAGATCACGGAGAATCCGGTTATCCAGCCAAGGCTCCGTGACTCTAGCAATCGTGGGTATCACCGGGCAATTCATGCAAATCCCGGTGGGGAAACTAAAGACACGGAGTTTTCCACAGGAGTGACTTCAGTCGCGGATAAATGAATTCCATTGTAATCACCGCGAGGCTAGAGTCACGTCAAATTTACTATCTCGAATCAGCTAAAGTCTCGGAGGAGTAAGAACAGCGAAAAACAATCCTAAGATACCGGAGTCTACATTGACGTGACTAAACTCACGGAGAACCCGGTTATCTAGCCAGGGCTCCGTGACTCCAGCAACGGTGGGTATCAAGCTACCGTCACTCCGTGACTGAATCGCCGCGGAAATCGTGCTTTCGGAGAAGCGATATCACGGAATCGGCTGAAATCACGGTGGGGAAGCTAAAGACACGGAGTTTTCCACAGGAGTGACTGCAGTAACGGAGGAATGAAGTTTGAAATGGGATAAAATGCCGGGGAACCGTGTACCAATGCCATGTACATGTTTTAACGTATTATGCCTCATGAATGAGCGTACGCGCCTGCGTTTTTTTTTGTGCATGTACAATTTTGCATTGTGCAGGAGGAATAATAATAAAAGAAAAACGCGACTGCACGAGAGTTGCAATTTTGCAGGATTGAAAATGTATATCGAGAAAGGAAAACTCCCGTGCGAGCGTGCTTCTGTGTGTGTTTAAGAGTGTGTGTGCGCGCGTGTGTGAGTGTGTGCGAGTGTGTGTGTGTGTGTGTGAGTGTGTGTGCAATCGTCAGGCTCGAAAGAATCGAAATCGCGCGCGTGCTTCGCAGCAATTCGGTTTCCGGTGTAACCCTCTGCCATCCCCCACACACTCGCACACACTCGCACACACTCGCCATTCCAATAACGCCATGTGCTTCAAATATAATACATATATATATCATGATCGAAAATACCTTCTGCACTGCATTGTACTGTTTGACGATGCGAGTATAATACTCTCGCATGCGGAGAGTGAGAGAGTGTGTGCGTGTGTGTGCGTGTGAGTGTGTTCGTGTGTGTCAGAGAAAGAGAGAGAGGATTTGGTGCGGAATGAAAATTCGCCGAGTGCACAGAAGGGCAGAAGCGCGTGTACAAATAGGACGATATATAGGGGATGAAACGAGTGGGTGAGCAAAAAGAAATTAAGTACCACACTTTTGGCCAAATCCGCTAAAACAATTATGATCGACAGACCGAGAAACGTGCATTCAAAAGAGGAGAATTTGGACAGTTCTGATTAAATTAATGGATTTTTGATTAATTCATTATTTATTGAATAATTAATTAATAAAGTAATTAGTATTGAATTTATTGTTTATTTAATTAGTAATTGATAATTTAATTAATAAATTTTGAATTAAGGTAATAACCCACTGTGACGGGTTCAAAAAATCGATTTTTTTTTTACATCTTTCGCAAGATAAACATCTCAAGTGTATTCTGTAAAAGTTTCAGACCGGAATTAAAAATATTTTTTAAGTTATAGCCAAAAGGAGGGAACAATTAATTAATGAATTATTGTTGAAAATGACTAATTACTATGGTTTGGCAATCACAAGAAACTATAAATATCTCGAAGAAATGAAAAGAGCTTTGAGATAACTTTGATAACTTACACATAACAAACATGTAAAAGTTACCTTAAAAAATTACCTTAAAAAACTACCTTAAAGCTCGATTTAAAAAAAAAATATTTCGCGATGAATCTACTTTTTTTTTTAATAAAAAAAGCCGGAAAAGTCAGTGAGGGAAAAGAGCGAATTTCATGGGACTAGTCGTCGAATAAAAAATTGGACAATCCTCTTTAGAGGAGGGAGAGGGAGACAAAATGCTGTGATATATTGCAAAGTTTTGGAGTTTCGCGTGCAGCAGACGACTCGTGTCAATGTGAACCTCGGCCATTAGGGATAATTTTGAACTGAGAGGGAAAGAGAGAGAGAGAGAGAGAGAGAGAGAGAGAGAGAGAGAAAGAGGGAGGGAGAGAGAGAGAGAGAGAGATTCTCTGGTTCACCCCTTTGGCCCGTAGGACTTGAACTGGGCCCTGTTCAAACTCGTGGCTCTCTGTAAAGTCGACACGAATCTGGGTCATATGGGTCATCTCGGAATTCGTGGTATGGTGCAAGTAAAGAGAAATGGATAGGCAAAGAGAGAGAGAGAGAGAGAGAGAGAGAGAGGGAGAGGGATGGGCGAGGTTATCGCAAGAGAGGATCAATGTGAAAATGAAAATTAAAAAAAAAAGGAGAACATTTTGATCATATTACAATTTACGTTCTAGCAAGTCCTAATCACCATTTATTGAGCTCAAAATAGTAGAAAAATGTGGCATAAGTTTCAGCCATGACGATAAATACATGTCACTGGGGATTTGATACTTTGTTATTTTAATTTTCCAATTTTTATACGGCTATAGAATTTTTATTTGATATTTTGTCATATTCATTGTTTCATATTTCATTATTTTTATTGTATTTTGCATTAATTTTCTTTTTATTATATATATATATGGGTCATTCTATGTCAAATAGAATAGCCCAATAGTTGGAATCGACCTCTTTCAATTTTGATGAAATTTAGTCCGAAGTTTTCTTTTATCGTGAAATAAAGTTCAAGGGAAGGAAAAAAATTAAAAAAATTTATTTCGAAAGTTATGCAAAATTCAAAATTTTACCATTTTCTCCATTTTTCAAGTTTATTTTTTATATCTCTTGAAAACTATTATAGTTACGAAAAAATCGTTCTGGGTTCGTCTTGAAAAATATAACTGGGGCTACGAAAAAAAAATTATTCCGAAAAAAATATTTGAAAAATCATAAATTTAGAGAATTATGAATTTTTAAAAATCGTGAAAATCCACGATTAACATTACATTTTTGGTTCAATTTTTTAAATATAAAAATACTTTGTACCGATCTTAAAAGATCCTGAAATGTTCAGAATTACGTTTTTTTTCTTCAAAAATATGAATTTTTTTCACCAAAATTCAATAATTCACATTTTTTAAAAAGAAAAAAACGCAATTCTGAAAATTTCAGGATATTTTAAGATCAGTACAAGGTATTATATTAAAAAAATTAAACTAAAAATTTAATATTGATCGTGGAATTTCACGATTTTAAAGAATTCTCCAAATACATCATAAAAAAAAAATTCAAAATATTTTTTCTCCATAGCCCCAATTATACTCTTCAAGACGAGTTCAGAACAATTTTTTCATAACTATAATAGTTTTCGTGACGTTTCAAAAATAAATTTCTAAAAATTGAAAAAATAGTGTATTTTTGACTTTTGCATAACTCTCGAAAAAAACATTTTTAATTTTTTTCCTTTGACAGAACTTTGTTTTATGCTAAAAGAAAACTTCTGATCGAATTTCATCGAAATTGAAAGGGGCCGATTCAAACTATTTGTCCATTTTTATCATATTATATCATATCATGTTACCTTATGTTATAACATTTTGTAAAATATTATTTTCATTATTTTTATGACGAGGTGAATGGAAAGTTTTGGGAATTTAAAGCACAATTTAATTTTAAGGGGAGTTAACGAATTAGTATATTATTTCATCGTGTACATTGAGTGGTAGAAAATTTTTTTTTTTAATCCCCCATTCGTTGAAGTTTGAAACATTTTTTTCACCTTTTTGCCCTGCTGCTCTTTTTCGTGGAATTGCATGTAGCAGGGAGGGAAAAATGTAAAAGCTTGAGAAAAAAAGTTGTAGGTATCCGAAACATTGCAGAAAATAGACCTCTCTCTCTCTCTCTCTCTCTCTCTCTCTCTCTCTCTCTCTCTCTCTCTCTCTTGGCTTCCCGGCTTTTCGGCTCACTCGAAAAGTTTTGCCCCCGTGTTTGAAAAAGCTCTGCATATATCCCTTCTCTCTCTCTCTCTCTCTCTCTCTCTCTCTCTCTCTCTCTCTCTCACCCTTTCCTTCTCTTTCGTATGTAACCCTCTAACTTTTGGCAACCGGAAGTAAAGCGAGGTCGAAACGACGACGAATTGAAATTTCTTTTCTTTTTGCCGACCAGTCTCTCTCCTTCTATCTCGAGCTCCATTCTTTTTTTACGTCCCTTCTCGTGAAATTAAAAGTAACGAAAAGTTTGCATTGAAAAAAAATTGAAAAGCAGTCTTTCCCAATGAAATTTCTGTGACCTTTAGAATTTTATTATTAGGTTTTTTTTAACATTTTACAGAGAAAAGTACAATTGAATTTTCGTATGGAATGAAAAAAATTCGGTATATTTATTTTGGACATGCAGTTTTTTCATTAATTTACTTGCATCTGTGACAAGATATGGCATATACTAATAGTTGGCCCATCAAATTAATACTTTTACGGATATAATAAAAAACCTGTTTCAGTCTTTTTTTTTGCCTTTTCTTACGATTAAATTTTTTTTCCACCAAAATTCCACCTATTTTGCAATCAGCGCTAAATTTTCCGTCAAAATATGATTCGATATCGTCGAAAAAATTTTCATTTTTTTCTTGATCAGTTTGGGTCCATTTTCAAAAAACCTCAAAATAGCGAAATTTAAAGTGCTCAGAACTTTACTTCGGCTCGACCGATTCAAAAATTTCTTTTTCGTACTTAAAAGCTGTCATTGAACTTAAATGATGGCGTTTGGTTCATTCCGATAACTTATCTTTTGTAGAAATGAGAGCCCTTTGAAGATGGTCGAAAAAAATGGAAAAGGGGTGTGCCTTAAAAAATTTGCAAAAATCGATGGTTGAACTTTGAAAATCTGCCGCAAATTGGAAAATTATCGGTATCTGATGAACCAAGTGGCGTTTTGAAGCTTCAACGATTACGAAGAGAATGACCTGACGGGAAAGTCGAAATTGTATCTAGAAAATGAATTAGAGTCATTTTAGTGAACAGATTCAATTTTAACAAAATTGCGAAAGCAAAAATTTTTTTAATTAATTGTTTTCAAACCTCATATCGATGTTTTTTTTTTCACTGAACACGAATTTACCAATGATTCCTTCGAAAATTCAAAATTTTCAGGAATTTATAACATTGTAATATTACATGTAACTTCCATGTTATGTTGCTGCAATATAACATATGTTACATTACCGTAATGTAACAATGTTAAACACCATTTATGTAATCTGCATGTAACGAATGTTACATAATATGTTACTTGCACGTTTTATAACAGCTATGTTACACAGGAATAACATTGTAACATTACATTTAACTTCCATGTTATATTGCCGCAATATAACAAATGTTACATTACTGTAATGTTACTTTGTTACCTGCATGTTACGTAACGGCTACGAAACTTTTTTACATTACTGTAATGTAACAATGTCAATATACCAGTTATGTATGCTGCGTGTAACAAATGTTACATAACACGTTACTTGCATGTTATATAACAGCTATGTTACGCAGAAATAACATTGTAACATTACATGCAACTTTCATGTTATATTGCTGCAATATAACATATGTTACATTACTGTAACGTAACAAAGTTATTTACCAGTTATGTAATCTGCATGTTACGAATGTTACATAACACGTTACTTGCACGTTAAATAACAGCTATGTTACACAAGAATAACATTGTAACATTACATGTAACTTCCATGTTATGTTGCCGCAATATAACATACGTTACATTACTGTAATGTCACTTCGTTACAAGCATGTTATGAAACGGCTACAAAACTTTTTTACATTAATGTAATGTAACAAAGTTGTATACCAGTTGTGTAACCTGCATATAACAAATGTTACATAACATGTTACTTGCACGTTAAATAACAGCTATGTTACACAGGAATAACATATTGTAACATTACATCTAACTTCCATGTTATATTTCTGCAATATCATGCGTCACTGGGTTAAGTATGAAAATTTACGTAATGGGGGTTTTTTGTAATTGTCATTATTATTCAGATTTCTTCCGGTGTAATTAAGGACAGAAGGATGAAAGTTTACGAAAGGCGATGGGATTTCATTTACGCACAGGCAATTACCGTTGCATCTGTCGGCTTGGTGTAGCACGAGAAAATGTGGATGTCGCACGAGAAAGGGGGAAAGAGAGAGAGAGAGAGAGAGAGAGAGAGAGAGAGAGAGAGAGAGAGAGAATAAGAGTATGGCGAGTGTCGAGAGGAAAATGAGATTACACCAGCCCGAAGAGAGAATGTTGATACTAGAAACACAGAACGAGCGTCTATGAAAATACACCAAGGGGGAAAAAAATAGATCCTTCTAATGCAAACAACGTTTCTCCCAAAAACCTTGACGCATAAATGAGATTAACATTGAATCTGCCTTTTGGAAATTAGTTCTATGGAAACTAGACATTTTCGTAGAGGCAAATTACGCTTAATATCGTTTTTCAATTGTTATTACAAATCAAATGAAATCAATGACCAAGTCACAAAAAAAAAAAATTCTCACTGAAGTTGACTATTGGAAAAAAAATGCTTAACTATTTTGAGTACGTATTCTGATCTAGAGACATACATTTCGAGCGTTTTGTCAAGACCGATAAAAAACAACAAATGTTTTTTACCATAATTTTTTTAACAACAAATTTGTTAATATTTTGAATATAAACAACAAATATTACGAGGAACAAAATGAAGACGAAGTAAGTTACAAGCTGTTGAAGTTGGGGAAAAAAAGTGTGTACTGGCTGACACGAATGCAACCTTTCTGGTCATCCGATTTAAAATTTGAAATGAGATTCTTAATGAGTAAGAATGTCGTTAAGTATCTAGCCCGTATCTAAGAGAAAACAAACAAAAAAAATCGCAAAATGGCGGCTGTCTGAACAAAAAAGGGGTTTTTCGACTCTTTTTTTTTTGTAGTTTTTAATTTTTTTACAACAGTAAACAAAATAATTTTGTTACAAAAGAGGTAGAGGTGATAAAAAAATCCGATTGAAGATGGATAAAAAATTTGAAGTGAATCGGTTGAGTAGAACTTGAGATATCGTGTCAGCCGTGTTAAGAAAAGTAGTTAAGTAGTAAAAACGTCTATAGTCAGACATGATGGGCTTTGCTGCTGCGTCACTAAAATAGCTATAACTCCGTAAATTATTGGAATTGGAAAATTTCCTTTCAAGGATATGTTCCTGAAGGTCTTTGAGAATATGCAAAAAAAAATTGATTTGTTCAAAATACTAGACCAGAATACCCCCTTAAAGTTACACTCCGACGAGACGGGGGTAGTTGCTGCGTCACTAAAATAGCTATAACTCCGTAAATTATTAGAATTTTAAAATTTTCTTTCGAGGATATATTCTTTAAAGTCTAAACTTTGAGAATATGGATCAAAAAATGATTTTTTCAAAATTCTACACCAGAATACTCCCTTAAAGTTACACTCCAACGAGACGGGGGTAGTTGCTACGTCACTAAAATAGCTATAACTCTGTAAATCATTGGAATTAAAAAATTTCCTTTCGAGGATATATTCTTAAAGGTCTAAACTTCGAGAATATGCATCAAAAATTGTTTTGTTCAAAATACTAGACCAGAACACTGCCTCATAGTTACGCTCCGACATCTCAAGGTTAGTTGCTGTATCACTAAACTAGCTATAACTCCGTGAATTATTGAAATTTAAAAACTTCAAGAATATGCAAAAAAAAATTTTTTTCATAATCTCAGACCAGAATACCACCTTAAATCATAAAAGCTCTCGTCAAGCTTTTTCTTATAAAAAAAAATAACAAATAACAATAAAAATCCAAACGTAGCCACAAAATTCGCTGTTTCGATCTACATTTATTTTTATGTTTATTTCTGTGAACGTAGCCTGGAAACTTGATGGTATGATGCACGAATCTCGCCAGAGTCGTTTGTCCCAGATTATTTTATCGTATCTGCGAGGAGGAAGGAAGAAAAATAATGGATTGAAACAGAGAGAGACCGAGAAAGAAAGAGAGGGTTGTGCTTCAAGTAAACTCGGTTGCTACGTTAGTGGCAGCAACTTTCAATGGAAAAAGAACAAGAGAAAGTATCTGGAGTGTCAAAACAGTGCCATTCTTCACGCCGTTATACGCGGCCCATTTGAGATCTGCTCGCGGTATGGCGCTGATACTACTTTCATCTTCTTTTTTTCTTTTTAACATGGATATAAATGCATGCACATATATAAGTATATTTATATATATGGGGCATTCCATACCAAGTCGACCTGAGTGTGACCCTCGACCTCGCTGATTTCGTTTACGATTTTTTATATGATTCTTCCAACTCAAAATAGCATTCAGAATTTTTTCAGATTTTTAAAACCAAATTTGAGTACGTTATGATTTTTTAAACATTTTTTTTGAAAACCTCGAGGGCCGTGATTTAAAAATCTGAAAAAATTCTCAGAAATCCGTCGTCAAAAATGAAAATTTTTGACCCAAAATTCATGATGTCCAGGCTTTCGCTTCCACCTCGATTTTGGGTTTTTATGAAGAAAACGTAAAAAAAAAATAGATGCAGAAATTATCCAATTATTTTTGGAAATTGTTGGTTAACGATAAAAATATTCAAGCCACTTTTCACGGTAGATCAATTCCCGCATCTATTTTTTTTTACGTTTTGTTCATAAAAACCTAAAATCGAGGTGGTAGGGAAATCCTGGACATCGTGAATTTTGGGTCAAAAATTTTCATTTTTGACACTGGATTTTTGAGAATTTTTTCAGATTTTTAAATTACGGCCCTCGAGGTTTTCGAAAAAAATGTTCAAAAAATCATAACGTACTCAAATTTCATTTCGAAAACCTGAAAAAAATTCTGAATGCTTTTTCGAGTTGAAAGAATCATGTAAAAAATCATAAACGAAATCAGCGAGGTCGAGGGTCACACTCGGGTCGACTTGGTATGGAATGCCCCATATGTAGGGACATTTCTATAGTAAATACATCGAAAATTTCCACCCTTGCCTCTCCCTCAAACCCTCCTGTACATAATATCAAACACACCTCGCTTCACTTCGATTCACTTCGCGTTTACATCAGCACAATTTGTATATTTCCCTCTCTCTCTCTCTCTCTCTCCCTCTCTATCTCTCATTCATTCCTCTCCATCTCTCTCTTACTTTACTGGGCAACATGAGACTGTCAGCGAACCGGAAGAGCGCGACGATGCACGATGGAATACGATAATTTACGCCCAACGTTACACGCAAACACAAAATTATATCTGACATATATATATATATATTCTGAAAAGTTGTTTGTTCATTCATTTTTATTTTCATGTGGAATTTCAGCATATTTAACGGGGTTTCCTATTTCCCGCGGATATTCCTATGAGGAAACTCAGAGAATGTGAAAAAAATTGATTTATATCAGTCAAATTTTATTAAAAATTATTGAAATTATTGGAATTATTGAAATTATTTGAAATTATTGAATTTTTTTTCGTCCTGCAGGTGTCAACAAGGGCTGTTTCGACGTTTTTCACGTGAAAAAAGATATTAGCATGATTTTCATAGATCCTGATGAGCCATAAAATTTTTCACCCTTAAGGTAATCCACTGTGACGACCGAAATTTCAAAATTTGTTTAATAATTTTTTTAAATAACAAAATAAAATTGCGATCGTTTTGAAATTTTTACATGTTGTTATTTGTATCTTAAAGAGTACAAAAACATTTTGTTTACTAAATTTTACATGAATTTGTTTATCATTTTGTGGCCGACAGTGGATTTCGATTAATGAAAAATCGATTTAAAAAAAAATTACGGATGTTTGAACTGACAATAAAAAATAAATTTTTCTCAATTTATTTCAAACACCCACCATTTTTTTTTTAAATCGATTTCTCATTATTGGTGGTCAATTGTTGGCCGTGGTCAGTTGGTGGCCAATATACCTTCCTCTGTAAAATTTGTTTTTTTGTTCCGGACTTGCCAATCCTGAGATTAATCGTCGGCCATGGAACAAGACATTTTCGACTTTGGCGCCTTCTATAATTCATTTAACGAATCGAAATAGAAAAAAAAATTATTTTCCACTTTCGAAGGATGAAACAATGTTGTAATAACAGTTTTATAGTCATATCTGATAAAGGAGCTGAGAAAGAAAAAATTATAAATTTGCTTTTGTTTTCCATAATTTCTTCTCATTTTTTCCCATAATTTCTTCCATACTTTTATTTCTTACAATCCTCACTTTTGCCTTATATTGGCTCTTCGAGCCTTTCCCATCACTCGACCCATTCCAACGAGGATGGGAAAAAAACCACCCTTATCGTAAATTTCTGGCTCCTTGGAATCACGAATGAATTTATTCTTACGTATTCAGCACGGATTGTCGCCTTAACTGTTTCAAAAGTGATTCGCAGGATCTCCATATTATCATCCCTTATTATTATTATTAATATTATTATTATTATTATTATTATTATTATTATTATTATTATTATTATTATTATTATTATATAAAGTTGTTCACTTTCATATTCTGTCGACCTTCGTTTATTGGGGGTCAAAAAGCACGTAGTGAGAAGTTGATGAAGATTTATAGAAGGTATTAAGGGCTACCCTTCTTCTCCCTCATCCTCTCTCTCTCTCTCTCTCCCTTCCTCTGTCTTCTCTTTTTGCTCGTTCACACCAACACAGATTATACTTATTAGGCTTTTTGGATTATTTTCTCCATCGAAAGAACAACTTTTCTGGCGAAACGACGAGAAAGCAAAATTTGCCACTAAAATATACCTCACCCTCTGCCAACGTTCATATTTTATTCATACCTTTTTTCTCACCCCTCGAAATAAATCATGGAAACGAACGAGATAGGTATAATCGAATATAATGAATAATAATGACGTCGATAAAGAAAAAAATTATAAAAATCGAATGAGTACAAATTTCGGAAGGCTTTAGTCGGATAAGAATGGTGAACCTCCCCCCCCCCCTCCCCCAATTTTGTGGCAACGACTTTTTTCAAAGTTCCTTACTTGAAAAGACAATTTTTTGCGAAATTACAGCTTTTTACATCGATGCCGAGGGATCGACCTGCTGAAAAAAAGGGTTTTTTCGATTTTTGCAGTTTTTCAATAACAAAAACTGAAAAAAATTTGAAAAATCAGAAACATGTCAATGTTGATGGGGACATTTTTATCATTTGTTAAAATGCTAAACTCTATTTTTAATCATCGAATCTTCTTTTAATCCCTTACCTCTCACACTGGGGTCATTTGTACCCCAGCCATAAAAATTTCTATAAAAAATATACCTTTAAATATTTTATCTTGCAATTTTTTTTATAACTTCTTGCGAGGTTACTCTCCAAAGTTATACAGGATTTATAGTAAAATATCAAAGTTAAATATGATAAAAAAATTTTAATGTCGAAAAAAATTGAAAAAGTGACAACTTTCACGAAAAAAATAAAAACTTTTTTATTTTTCGACAAAAATATTTAAAAATTAAACTGAGTTTGCTAAATATATAACACTATAAAAAAAAATAGTAGTATTCAAATAATATAAATAATATAAAAAAATAGAATATAAAAATATAATATAATATAAATATAATATTAAAAAAATACTAGTAGTCAAATAATGTAAGGGTTAAAAACATTATTTTGTAGCGTAGAGATTTTTCTACTATTAGGAAAAAAATTAATATAATTTTACTCTTCATTCTCTACATTTAAAAAAAAAGTCTCAAAAAAAATGTCAAAATTCGAGCTGCAACAGATTGAAGAAAAATAAAAACGACGAAATTTCTCATTTTTCACTGGAAATCCATACATAAATCATTTTTTCGGTTTAATAAATTAGTGCTCATGGTTCGAAACCTCTCGATGGATGCAATAATCATGGATAAGTATTAGGGTGGGCCGAAAATCCGCTTTTTTCGAAATTCTTTTATCAATACCGAAAATATTCATTATGCTACAAAAAAAATCTGTGCGAAGGGAACATTTTTTGAGTTAATATCTTAGGCTCGCCAAAGTTCGTCAAAGTTCGAAATATTGCCAAAAAAAGTTTCTCTGCTTTTTTATCGGAAGTTCAATTCTCTACAAAAAAAAGGTCCTTATATCAAATCATGTAGGATTGATAGTTTCTAACATAGTTGCAAATTTACTTAAAAATAGTCATTTTTCTTTGTATAAATATTTTTCCTGTGAAGAAAAAAAATGTCATTTCTTTCTCTACAAAAACAATCTTCGAGTCTTATTAATATACAAGAATTAAAATATTGGCGACATACAATTGAGTATACGGGGAATTCTGAGTCGACGAATTTTCAAATATGATTCGCAATTTTTTCGAGGATCATAACAAAGCCATAATCTCAATTTTATTCGATTTTTTTTTTCATAAAAACTAAAAGAAAAATATTTTTTTGATTTACCACATGCATCTTTTGAAGTCGCCCCCCCCCCCCCATGGAAATAAACTATATGTAAGAATATATTTCTCAATATATAAGAAGTATATTAGAAATATATATTAAGGGGTTATACGCAGTCAGGAGGCCGAAAACAGGCGTTTTTTCAAGATTTTTTCTGAACATTTTAATTCATTAACGTACAAATTTATATACATATTTTTGTAACTTTAAATTTTATTTTGGAATTTTTCTTTTTAGAAAATTATGATTTTTGAGATAGATGAAAATGACAATTTTGTTACTAAAATTGCAATTATCTTAGAAACTATCAATCCTAAATGATTTCCTATAAGGACCTCTTTGGTAGAGAATTTCCAATAAAGAAAAAATTATTTTTTTCCAACACTGAACTTTGACGAACTTTGGCGAGCCTAAAAAATTGACTCAACATTTTTTTCCTCCGCACAGATTTTTTTTTGTCACACAATGAACAATATTTTCGGTATTGCCAAAAGAATTTCAAAAAAAGCGGATTTTCAGCCCACCCTAATAAGTATCCATCGGAATCTCTGTCGCATTCTCCACTCTGATCAATGACAATGGCGAAAGACGCGATGTGACTTTGATGCCACGACCGACTCTCAATATACCCCAATTAGACATTCGACGAAGATCGAGGCGGACGTTTTGGGGCTAGTTCTGGTCTCTTCGAGGATCGCTCTTCCTGGTGCAAGGACTCAGGATCCCAAAGGGAATGCCAGGGGGGTTTAGTCGGTCCAAAGCCGCAATCGACCAGCCACAAGCGCTCCAATATCGCCTTATCCCTCCAATAATGCCGTGCAAACCCATATCAACGGTTGTACGACCAAAATCCAGGTAGTTTCGAGCTCGGAAGTGTCCTCGGGAATTCTACGAGAATTCGATCAGGGTGTCCCCTTCCCGTACTCGTCCTTGCGTTAGTCAATGAACTCCAAAGATCAAGGAGCATCCTTCGACCAATCCAGAGGCATCAGTCTTTATCTCTGGATCAAATTTCTCACCCCCTGCCCCAAATTCCCTATCTCAGTGTCCGGATCGATCATCCTGACCAGGGAAATTGGGGGATGACATTCGGTAAATTCATGGGCTTGTTACTGAATTTTGAGCGGCGTTTCTGGGCAGATTTGCAAATTTCCGCGTTCGGAAATCCGAAATTTTTCTAAAAATTAGTTTAATTTAGGGGTGTGCGAATACTCGAATTTACGAATTATTCGAAGAGTTCGAATTATTCGAATAGTTCGAATTATTCGAATAGTTCGAATTATTCGAATAGTTCGAACTATTCGAATCGATCGGTTTATTCGAATACTTCGAATAGTTTGAATTATTATCGAATATTATTATTATTATACTCGAATTCACGAATTATTCGAAGAGTTCGATTTATTCGAATAGCTTGAATTATTGAAATATTCGTATAGTTTAAATTATTGAAATATCTTTTTCTCCAGTATTTTTCAGTACATGGACGTTTCTAAATTATACTTTCATAATTATGTGCAATATTTATTTTTTTACGAATTTCGGAAATATTAATCGATAGTTGAAAGAAATTAAGAACGGTTTAGAATGATTTTTCCAGACATTTTTGATGTTTAGTATTATTTAATTATTTCTTCCCAATATTGTACTATTATATAACTTTTCAACATATATTTAGTACAAGCCACAAGAATTAATGAATACTAGTAAAAAATAAGAGTAAATAATAATAATCATAACAAACAGTAGTAAATAATAATACTAGTGAGAAATACTAGTAAAAAATAAGGCATTATCTATGTTATTGCAATGGTTGTTTATGATAAAAACCTAAATAAATATTTGCATCTAAATTATTTAATAAATTGACGTCAGTACCTGAAAATAAAGCCAGATTTCAGAACTAGGTAGAAAAGCAGTCATCGATCACAGCAATAAAAAATCATTTCTTATTTATCATTCAATAATTGCTAAAATTGAGAAAGAGAAACTAAAGATAACGATTGACTTTTTCTCATTGTCGTTAAAAAATTTTCAAAATTTGGGATAAATATATTGCAGATAAATAAAAAGAGTATAATTTTTGAAAAACTTAATTACACTTGACTAATAATTAGCGTATTGGATTTGATTGTTAATTTTTCCAACGATGTACTTTCATAATATCTAAAAAAATATTTTTAATTTTACATTTCATTAAAAGTTTGGTAATGGAACTTTCTTTTAAAAATTACGTTTTATTAAGATTTTCATTACTTCCGAATCGAGTTTAATTGAAATTGAGGGGACAAAAAATACCCTTTTTTTATTTGGGTCCGAAGCTTCCTCGATATCAGATCGCCTTTGACGCAATTTCCTTTTTCCATTGCAAGCTCCTTCCTTCAAAGCTTCACGTACGGACGTCGGATTTTCTTTCCGCTCAAAGTGACCACGAGTTTCCTTGATCCACTCCCTAGTTCTCTCTCTCTCTCACTCCTCGTGTTTCTACCGAGGTTAAAGCGTTGACAAAAAGGGGGTTAATGGATAGAGCGTATCAGGGATACCAGTTTGCACGCCCTAGTGCTTGCTCCTCCTGCTTTTCCGCGATTTTCCACCCTTTTTTCTTCGCCACCACGTTCCGGACCATCTAGCCAAGACCGTAAAACGTCGACTCTCCCCCCCCCCCTCCCTCTTTCTCGCTGTTTCTCTCCCGAGCTTTTCCAGGCTCCCAGGACCTCCCCATGACCCTCATTTCCCCCTCGCCACACACGAGCTTGTTCGGCCTGCTATTCTGCGCAAACGTGGCCAGTTTATAGTGGAGTAAGTCTCCTCTCCTCTCCTCTCCTCTCCTCTCTTCTCTCTCCCTCATTTTTTAGTTTTCTCACCGGATCACCTTTTCCTTGCTTCCTTACCTTTCTCTCCTCTGGCCTCACGTTTACTCTCGTGAGCGAGGCCTTTTTATACGGGGCACGAAGGATCTCGCATGGGGCTCGTAAAGTCCGAAGCGCAAATAGCGAGATATTCGAGGCATGCACTGCATCGCGCCGCTAGTCTTTTTCTCTTCTTCCCTGATGTTTCTCCGACGATATACCGACGACTTGTGGTCGAACAAGTTACCCCGAAATCCCATGTTTAAGGTGAGAAGCCGAATGAAGATACTTTGAGAATGTGTCATTGCGATTTTTTTTCTCAGCTCTGTCAGAACGAATTTGGTTGAATTTTTTAGGGCATTTTGTTGCATTATTGGATTATACGAAAGTATTTTTTTTTATACACGAAGTAAGGTTTTTCCATTGGAAATATTATTTTGAAAATATTGTGAATTAGTGAAGTTGGAACGATTTGAGCAAATACTTTGAGAACGTGTGATGTTTGCGATTTTTTTTCTCAGCTCTGTCAGAACGAATTTGGTTGCATTTTTTAGGGCATTTTGTTGCATTATTGGATTATACGAAAGTATATTTTTTTATACACGAAGTAAGGTTTTTCCATTGGAAATATTATTTTGAAAATATTGTGAATTAGTGAAGTTGGAACGATTTGAGCAAATACTTTGAGAACGTGTGATGTTTGCAATTTTTTTTCTCAGCTCTGTCAGAACGAATTTGGTTGAATTTTTTAGGGCATTTTGTTGCGTTATTGGATTATACGAAAGTATTTTTTTTCATACGCGAAGTAAGGTTTTTTAATTGGAAATATTATTATGAAAATATTGGGAATTAGTGAAGTTGGAACGATTTGAGCAAATACTTTGAGAACGTGTGATGTTTGCGATTTTTTTTCTCCGCTCTGTCAGAACGAATTTGGTTGAATTTTTCAAGGCATTTTGTTGTATTATTGGATTATACGAAAGTATTTTTTTTTATACACGAAGTAAGGTTTTTCCATTGGAAATATTATTTTGAAAATATTGTGAATTAGTGAAGTTGGAACGATTTGAGCAAATACTTTGAGAACGTGTGATGTTTGCAATTTTTTTTCTCAGCTCTGTCAGAACGAATTTGGTTGAATTTTTTAGGGCATTTTGTTGCGTTATTGGATTATACGAAAGTATTTTTTTTCATACGCGAAGTAAGGTTTTTTAATTGGAAATATTATTATGAAAATATTGGGAATTAGTGAGATTGGAACGATTTGGGCAAATACTTTGAGAACGTGTGATGTTTGTGATTTTTTATCTCAGCTCTGTCAAAACGAATTTGGTTGAATTTTTTTGGATATTTTGTCGCATTATTGGATTACATGAAAATAATTTTTTCAAACACAAAGTAAGAATTTTTTAATACGAAATACAGTTATCAAAATATTGTAAATTAGTTACAGGTCGAAAATATTTAAATTTGGGTTGATTTTTGAAGATTCGGTAGACGGCGAATAAGTCGCTGAAAATTGAATCTTTTAATTCGAAAAAATTACCGTATATACACAATTCATACAGAAATATTTCCTCTAAATTTCAAGACATTCGTTGCCACACTTTTTTTGTTTTAATTCTGGAAAATCAGCTTTTGGTTTGGGCAATCCAGTGGTGCCCCCTTAAGAAGGCTTAGGTAAGGATGGGGTTAAATCGGAAGATATGCAAATTTATAATCAGCTTGATTTTTCGAAAATCGATCGTCGTGATAATAAAAATCGTGAATTATTTATAATGCAACGAAAGACAGAGGAGAGAACGCCTTCCGCGGTTGGTTAACTTTCATTTGGACGAACGCCAGATCCTCATTTTCTCTTGCTTCGTTCTATTCCGTAAGCTTCTGCGACTTGCTCGCAGATTATTAAATGGTAATACGTGTCTGCCACGCGAGAATCCTTACCGATTTTCCATTTGCGGTCTCTTCGAGTCCAGGAAGGGAGATTAAAAAAAGAAAAAAGTCCCGAAAGAATATCACAAGAGCCAAGATTTTTTTTTCTTCGCTACTGGTCGGCACAACGTTGCACCGGAAGTTCCTTTAAACGATATAACGAGTCGTAAAAGTTGATGATGAACAAACCTCACGGAAATCTTTGTCTCTCGTGAGCGATTAAAATTTCATCATTTTTTTCACTTCCCTTCCTCGCCCCGTTCTTTGACTCAGAGGGGTGCGAATTAACTTGAAGGCAGGGTTGCAAATAATGCATTACCTTTTTTTTAATGCATTTGCATTTTCATTAACCATTAACGTTTAATGGTAATTGGAATCAATTTAATGATTAATGGAAATTATTTTCATTAACCATTAAAATTTAATGATTAATGGAAATTATTTTCATTAGCCATTAAAATTTAATGGTTAATGGGAATTATTTTTATTGACCATTAAAATTCAATTGTTCATGGAAATTATTTCCATTAACCATTACATATTGATGGTTAATGAAAATGCAATTGCATTAAAAAAAAGTAATGCAAGGATGCCCATTACAATGGAGTGTGTAATAGAAAAGAATTTCATTACCCATTGCAATGTAATGTGTAATGGGCAAAACTTTAATTGGAATTTTGGGAATGAAAAAATATAGATGAATAAATTATTGCAGTTTTGCATTACATTTTATTGACTGAGGACTTGCATTTTTAGAATTATAACATAGATGCTTTTTAGAATTTAAGTTGAAACTCTAAGTCCCAAGTCAATAACATGGTAATGCAAAATTGCAATAATTCATTCATCGATATTTTTCCATTCCTAAAATTGCAATCAAAGTTTTGTCCATTACACATTACATTGCAATGAGTAATGGAAATTTTTTCTATTACACATTACATTGTAATGGGCAGGGTTGCAAATAATGCATTACGTTTTTTAATGCAATTGCATTTTCATTAACCATTAACGTTTAATGGTTAATGGAAATAATTTTAATGGTTAATGAAAAAAATATCCATTAACCATTTAATTTTAATGATTAATGAAAATAATTTCCATTAACCATTAAATTTTAATGGTCAATGAAAATCATTTCCATTAAGCATTAAATTTTAATGGTCAATGAAAATAATTTCCATTAACCATTAAATTTTAATGGTTAATGGAAGTTAATTTCATTAGCCATTAATAAAGTAATGGTTAATGCATTACTTTTTCATTAAAAATTTCGCAACCCTGCTTGAGGGATCGCAAAATTCACCGCTGATTGCAAACAATAGTATAATTAAGGGGGGAAACCACATTAGGAGGTTCGAAAAGTCGATTTTCTTTTAAATTGCATAAATTGTTAGCTCAACTATCCAAGAAAACGCTGTCAAAAATTCAAAACAAAATTCGCATTCGTTAAAATTCATAGTATGATTCTTTACGAACTTACGAAATATATGAACCAACTTTCGCGATGATATCGGGATTTTAAGGGCGTTTTTTGCATAATTAGTGAAAAAAAATGGTGAAAATTGAAGTAAATTTTTTCTACACCCACAAAATTTGTAATTTTCATTATTTTCACCTGCATTGTGGTTCATATTCTCAGAAAATAAATTATTCATGTAAAATATATATATTTTTTTGATTTCAGATGAAAATTGGAATGGCTGCAGGTCCGCAATTGGAGAACTCTCGTTACGACCTTCAGCGGATATCAGTGCGTAACTTCTCTATTTTTGACGGAAATTATTCAAAAAAATTCTCAAAACTTGTTCGAAATATGAATAAAATGTTGTCAAAAATTGATGTAATTCCAATTAATTCTTCCCAGCTAAAAAAAATCCTAAAAAATCCCCCCCTTAATTATAACAAAATTCGACGATCAGGTACAATTCAACGGACTATGATTTATTTTTTGACCTCCTTCCTCTTTCCTGAAGCCTTCCCCATTGAAGCTCTCTCCATTCAATTGGCCATCAAACGAACCGTAAGACGATTGCAACCGGAAGTCCTTATTTTCCAGTGACACAAATCCTGGCGCAGAAATTATTAACGACGAAATAATAACGCAAAAATCCGGTATAAATGTGCGCGGTGTGTCGAGCATATTGAACGTTGAAAGGTTGCCCTTTGATACTCCGCTTACTCAATGAAAAAAAAAAATTCTTCCCTTCATCGAATATGTTCTGCGTCAGGAAAAAAAAAATTACGAGCCATTGAACACTTTTCTATGGCGGAATAAAAAATTCTACCGATCCATTCAATATTTCTCTGAAGCAAAAAAAAACATATTACGCCATTGAAGATTTTTCCATGGAGGAAAAAAAAATTTTCCTCGACTCGGTGGACACTTCTTTGATGGGAGAAAAAAATTCGAATCATTGAAAATATGGCCTGTGACGGAAAAAAAAATCCATCAACTCGTTGGACATTTTCTTTAATTAAAAAAAAAAATCATTTAAAAAATATTCCAGGCTGAATAGAAGGAATTCAAACTTTGAGCGTTTTTTCCACGAAAAAAGGGACTTGAAAATTTCTTGCTGAAAAAAAAAACGAAATTTCGCATCACTCGACATTTTTCCATATTTCATTCTGAGAAAAAATTCTCCGGAAAAGCCTGCAGAGTATCGAAATTGTCAAAGGAACGCGTATCTGTTTCTCTCACTTACCAGCACTTCCGGTTTCAAAGTCGTTGTCAGAAGCTGAAAAGAGTGAACGAGGAGCTGAAAAAAAATATATATATATCAGAGTGACGGAGGAAAATTGTCACCAAGAATGCGAAGGAAACGACCCGAAGAAGGAATTCCGGCGAAAGAAAAGCATCGCCGTAGAAAAGCGTCGAAAATAAGGGTTGAAGAGGAATTTCATTTTCTTTCTCCGAAAAAAATATTAAAAAAATGGAAAAAATATTTCTCCGCACTTTTCAGTGATATTGACTTTTTCCCACCAACTTTTGTCTCTTATTTTTATTCTTTTGGTAAACATTTGTAATGTCCATGGTTTATGTACAATAATATATATATATATATATATATATTTATATATATATGTTATACCTATCTAATCTAACGATATCACTGCGTTACGGTTTGTTTTTTTTTTTACTCTGTCTTTCTCATTTCCGTTATGGCCGCCACGCAGAAATATTTTTTATCCTTTTAGTCACAATTTTTATTTTTTGGTTTTCCCCACCTCAGCCTTTTCTTTCTCCTCTCCGATCTTCCTCCGCTATCCGCACGTTTTTTTTTTCTTTTTTTTTTTTTTAATGTTTCACTGACGACCTTTATCTCTCGCCTCTCGTTAAAACTTAAGTTTCCGCGGTTCACGCACACATTCACCCATACGACACTGAACAACGCTCGTTGTGTAATACAATATTCATTATGGCGTCGAAATTACGCCATTTTGTTTTTTTTTCTTTTTTTCGGTAGTTTTATAGTATGTTAGTACAATTATTTTAGGTACGTGTGGCGGTAAGAGAGAGCGAGAGAGAGGAGAAGGGATGTTGAAATTATGGTCACAGAAAAAAAAAAATTTCAACCCCTATTTTTTTTCAACAAACCCCGCGTTTCGCATCCGGGCTTTAAGAGTCTTTTTTTTCTTTAGGCTAATTTTTGTCTTTTTTCCAAGCTTCACTTTTGTTTTTCTCACTTCTTTTTACAACCCTGAATAGGGCGGAGGGTAGTTTTTTGTTCGTCTTTGTTTTACCCTCTCCTTTCTGCCATTTTTTTTATTTCATCCCTCTCTATTTCTCTCTCTCTCTCTCTCTTTCTGGCGTCGCTGCACTTGCGAATCGACAATGTGCCCTTTTTTCGCTCACCTCGTCAAGGGTAGATTTTTCAACCCTTAGATCTGAGAATGGCGAAAATTAAAAAACGAAAAATTATCAGGGGGTGAATTTTTCTCGCGGTTCTAAATTCTTTGCAAATTCGCGGAGTTTCCAAAAAGAGACAGAGAGAGATTCATTAATAAGGGATTTGTAATTTTCCGATATCGAGGGAAGATTTTCCTCTTTGTTATTTTCTTTTTGCTCAGTGGTGAAATAAAAATTGTTCGACTGGATGAAAAAAGTTTGTATCGATTTTCTTTTGACTCGCAGGATGTCATTTTTCTTTTTGTTCGCATCGTCGAAACGTGACGTACGTGGTAATTTTTGTTTTAACCTCATTTTCTTTTCTTCGGAAAATTGCAATTTCTCTGTATTATTCATTCGAGTGGCAAATCGGATATTCAACGAATTTTCGTAACCCGCAAAAGTCCCGATGAATATTCGAGTTGTCCCAGGTGACACCTGATTCTTGGCTCTATATATTTCAGAGAAAAGAGGATTTTTCCTCCGCTTTTCCTCTCTCTCTCTCTCTCTCTCTCTCTCTCTCTCTCCTTCTCTCTCTCTCTCTCTCTCTCTCTCTCTCTCTCTCTCTCTCTCTCGCGCTTCCTCTACACACCGGAAAAAACCAAAGGCCAAATAATTTTTTTTTTAACTCGGAAAAGCCGCATCAACTCGATCAATTTTCCTTCACCATTTTTTCTACGATTGTACCCATTAATATCGGTTTTTTTGAAACAATTCAGATTTCGAATATAGGTTTTTCTTTTCGTAGAAAAAAAAATTCGGGGCTGTCGGAAAATTGAAGGAAAATGATGAAAATCGTAGAAAAAATTATGGAGCAAATCCAAGAGGCCAAAAAATCAATGAAAATATAGGGAAAATTTGTATTAATCAAACGGTCAGTAAAAAAAGATTTTCTCTTGAACAAAAGAAAAGATTTTTCTGAGGTTTAAAGCAAAGTACACACCAGAGAAAACCAAGGGCCGAATAATTTTTTTTTTCAAACCTACCTGTAGGCTTTTCCGCATCAACTCGACCAATTTTCCTTCGTTATTTTTTCTACGATTGTACTGATTAATATTGGTTTTTTTAAAACAACTCAGATTTCGGATTTAGGTTTTTCTTTTCGTGGAAAAAAAAAATCGGGGCTGTTGGAAAATTGAAGGAAAAAATTGTGGGGCGAATCCGAGAGGCCAAAAAATCAATGAAGATATTAGGAAAATTTTTACCAATTAAACGATGAGTAAAAAAAGATTTTCGCTTGAAAAAAAGAAAAGATTTTCCTCTTCATTACGGAAAACACGAAACTCTTTCGTTTGCTTCGTCCCTTGAATTGCCGATTGTACAGGAAAATAAAATTTTCCAATATTATTTCCATTGATACAAAGAAAGAATAATAATAATTACATATGTACAAAGACGAAAAGAAAATGAATATTCGACACCTCAACGATTTTTATCAATATACAGCGTGACTATTTACAATGTGTGATTTTTATATGTATATATATATATATATATTTCCCAGTGAAAGTTTCTTTTAAATTTATTTTGTAATCGATGTATTTTTTTTTCACGATGATTTTCCACGATTTTTCATTTATCATTCATTTCATTTATCCAATCGTAGCCACGAAAGCTTGCATCGATCTCATTAACCGTCGATATCGGCGCGACAAAAATTACTTTAAATTTTTTCGTTAATTTTTTTATTATTTTTCACTCGTGAAGCTTTGCTGTCACGATTTTTTCTTTCGCACTTGCAACTTTTGTTGACATTGCAGAATAATTTTCGAATTGAAATTTTTCGCAAAAAAAATATAGGAACAAATCTCTCCTAGGATCAATAAATTTTTGTAACGTTTGAAGAGGGTTGAAAAAAAATAATCACGAAAAATTGGAGGAAATGCTGCTAAAAGAGAATCGCTGAACAATGGGGAAAAAAGTGAGGATTACCTTTATAAAATAAAATCGTGCGAATTGTAAATTTGCAGAATTTTTTTTTTCCCATGGCTTCCGGTCAAATAGTCGATGGATCATAAAAAATAGCACCGTTTAATCCCTTTTCCATTATCTATATTCTCTTCCCTCCTCCCCCCCTCCCTTCCTCTTCGTCTAGGGGTTGCTCGGTCAAAGCCTCAAGGTGTAATTTTGATCCCCATTGATAAATCAAACACGATGTCCGTCCAACGCCTCAATCCCACCCCTTCTCTCTCTCTCTCCCTCCCTCCCTCCCTTTCTCTCTAGCTGCCCACATCCGAATGGATTAGGGGAGGAAGCATTAGGGTCCCTAATTCATAGATGTACGTACCACGTAATCCTGAATGCATCCCAAAACAACACAGATATATATATATATATGGGGCGTTCCATCCCAAATTGGACGGTTTGAAAAACTATTTTTTTTTAATTTCCTTAAATTTTTTATATTTTTTAGTACCCATCAAAAGACACTTCCTGTTACATATTGAGATTTTTTTGATCACCCGTTCACAAGATATTAAATTTAAAAAAAAAACTGCTCTTGTTGAGTTGAGAGAAGAAGGAAAAAGGGTAACGGAAGTAACACACAGAGGCGGAAAAATCAACAGATAGATAGAGAGACAAGAAGAGAGAGAGAGAGAGAGAGAGAGAGTGGAAGAGAAAAAAAGATGGAGTAAGAATGTGAAAAAGCTTTTGAAGAGCAACTCTTTCGTTCGCGGATAATCCAGATTAGCGTCCATTCTTATCCCTCGTCTTTTTGCTCGAGCACTAACTTTCAACCCCTTTCCACGCTTCGTCAGTCTTTTTTAATGGCTCAAATCCCCACTTTTCAATCCTCTCATTTTTTATTTTTTTTTAAATTCTTTCTCCGTCTCCGTTCTCCCCTCCAAAAAAAATAAAACCAATTGCAGTATCGAGAATTTGCCAAATACCAGGAAAAGGTGTCATGCGCCATTTTGTTTTTCTCGTAATTATCGAAGAGTTTCCCTCGAGCAGCTTCAACGTGATGTTATTTTTCAATTAGAAAAAAAATTGCATCGACATCGACGGTTAATCCATAATTACTTAACTCTTAAGGTTCGTCCACTGTCCTCGTCCCATTCTCGAACTTTTTACGCCATAGGGGTTGTTTTTTTTTCGCGCAATTTTTTTTCAACCCCTATTTTCAACGATTCGTACCGCACTCTCACTCTCGACGTTGCACTGATTGTTATACTTATGTATATATATATATATAGATTTTTTTTAATTCACGAGTGCACTTTTTCACAAAATGTTCAATTTTCACCCTCTTTTTGGAGTGTTTATTTTTTTATTTTTTACACCGAGGATATGTACAAAATGATGAGCGAGACGAGGAGACAACTTGACGACAGTATCGGACCCGCTGTGCCCGTCTGCATCGCTTCCGGTCTTTCGCCTGAAACAGAAATTTTTTACAAACGATGGAGGAAATACTAGAAAAAATTTATTTATTTATTTATTCATTCATTGATTTATTGATTTATTGATTTATTGATTTATTGATTTATTGATTTACTGATTTATTGATTTATTGATTTATTGATTTATTGATTTATTGATTTATTGATTTATTGATTTATTGATTTATTGATTTATTGATTTATTGATTTATTGATTTATTGATTTATTGATTTATTGATTTATTGATTTATTGATTTATTGATTTATTGATTTATTGATTTATTGATTTATTGATTTATTGATTTATTGATTTATTGATTTATTGATTTATTGATTTATTGATAGAGAAAGCTTTGTTTTTATGGGACAAACAAAATTAAAGGTTTATACTCGGTAATAAGGAAAATTATTTTCGAATTTAGAAACCTTTGACAATTTTTGTTTGTCATTGCTTTTGAAATTTCAAAAAAATTCCTGCAATTCTATTTATTTTTTTATCGCTCAAGGATAGTTGTCACTGAATTTGCAAAAATACGTTCGAAGGTTTCAGGTTTGAAATTTAATGGATAAGGGTTTGTTTTTTATGGGGGAAAAAAATTAATTTTTGTACTCAGTAATTCAATTATTTTTGAATTTATAATCTTTTAGGAATTTCTGTTTGAAACTTTTTTTTTTAATTCGAAAAGAATTCGCACAATCGTTTTTTTTTTGTTATCGCTCAACGATAACTGCCATTGACTTTGCAAAAAAAGACTCGACGTTTTCAGATTTTGTATATTTGAAAAAAATGCTTTCATAATTTCTAAACTATCGGCATATCAAAATTAGAATTAGAATTTGGAATATTAGCTATTGAAATTTAAATTTTCAAAATAATTCTCCACAAGGATTTTATAAAATTAAAAAAAAACAAAATGGAAAAATGAAAATTCGAATTTTTTTTGTAGCTTCCTAATTTTTTTCTCCATCGTTGAGCTTTCCTTCATGGGAAAGCTTTTCAAAGCTTTCTGAGAAACGAAGAAGTGAGCTAATTTCTATTTTCCATGTTTTATTTTTCAATTTTATGGATATTTCTTTCATGGAAATTATTTGCGCCGAGGGGGGGAGGAAAAAAGCACTCGAGATGATTTTTTTCCGAGTCATCCTCATCTCGTTTCACTCTATTGAATGTCCTGGAACTATTGGCCTCTCTCTCTCTCTCTCTCTCTCTTGTTCGCTCTCATTTCTCTTCACGTACAAGAACGGTGAGCTTCATAAAACGAATCGAAATGCAATTTCCGTTACGTCCGCGCCATATCTACGACCATGGGAGAGAAAAGCTCACCGAGAAAGAGAGAGAGAGAGAGAGAGAGAGAGAGAGAGAGAGGGAGAAAGTGCTCTCCACGCTCTATCAGCTCAGCCAAGTTCCGTGCGTCGTAAATTCAAGAACACTTTGAAACGAGCTCCCTCTTGCTCTCTCGTTTACGTATATTATATATTATATACGAAGAGAGATGAAAATTGTGCGAGTTTTTCGTGTATGGGAAAAGTTGGGATGGAAAATGTATCAAAAACAAATGTACAAAAATAAAATTTTATACTATGTAGAGAAAATTTAAGAATTTCATCGTCACTGTTAAAAATATGAAACTTCATCGAATTATTCGATATTAAAATTATGTGAGTTGAAAAAAAATTATACAAAAATAAAAATGTTCAGTCTGAAAGATCGAAGAAATTTCGTCATTGAAAAAAAATACTGAAGAATACAAATTTCATAAATTTGTTAAATTGTTTTTGTATTTTTTTTTCAGAAAGTACATTTAAAAACGAAAATTTTGAAAAAACAACGACCCAATCAATCAATTTTTGAAGAAGTTATAGCTATTTTTAAAAAAATGTTCTTTTTGGTTTGGGTAAAAAAATTTGAAATTTTCCTGAAAAATGTTTTTAATGGGGTAGAAAAGGAAAAAAAAATCAGTCAAATCGAAAAGGGTCAGTTTCAAAAGTGGTCGATTCGACATGGAATGCATATATGTTGTTTAAAAAAAAGACCGGAATACCGCGTTTTAAAAAGGCCAAAAACCATTTTGGGTGAGTTTAAAAAAAAAAATTTTTTTTCAAATCCTTTTCTTTTTCGATAATTTTTTTTTTTCAATCAATCAATAAAAATTAATAAAATGAAATATATTAAATTCAATTGATATTCGATAAAAAAAAATTAAATTAAGTATATTAATTTTCGTTTATTGCGTTTTTCGCGCAGTTTTTTGCAATTATGAAATAATCAATAATGATTTCTCACCGTTGACCACGTGGACCCTGATAGACGCTGTATTGGCGTTGCTCGGTTTGCAGCTGTATTCACCGGAATCCGACGCCTGTGCCGATTGTATAAGCAGCCATGACGTCGTGACGTCAGTTCCCTTTTCTGTTATCACGGAAACACCACCGCGCGGACTGTCGTAGCTCAAAACGTCGTCATCGTAATACCAAAATATGTAGGCCGGTGGCTCGGAACTGAATCTTATTGCGCACGTGAGATTTATCGTGCTACCGGCACCAACGTAGAGCTCCGGTCCACCGAGTATCGCTGCCGTTGGCACTTTTCAGTGAAATTCGCGAGATTGTGAAAAAAGAACGACAAAATTGTTGTAATAATAATAATAATAATAATAATAATAATAATAATTTTAATAATAATTTAATTAATAATTTTAATAATAATAATAAATTCGTAATAATTTTATTAATAATTTTAATAATGATAATAAATTTGTAATAATTTTATCACGAAAATTATTAATGTCGGTCTGAAAGATACCAATTTTTGTTCAAAAATAAATCAATATCTTGACAAATTGAAATTTATCTTTGTGTGGTACATTTTTACTTCTTGTAATTTTTTTTTCTATTTTTTGTCCAAAATTTAGGAGGGAAGGACGATATTAATTGAAATTCTGAAATGAAGTTTTTTAAAAATTCATTTTGTATTATTCAATCCTCTGCAATTGAACGTTGAATACACAAAAATTAGATAAAATTATAGTATTGCAATTTTCAGAAAAAAAAAATAATATTTTTTGACATGGTTGAATTATTAGGAAAATGAAAAATTCTAAGCTGAGAAGTGCTATGTTTATATCACACAAATTATAGGGTTTTTTTAAATTAATGAATATCTTTGAAATATATTTGTTGTTAAAAATGTCAATTTTCACTTCTTGTCGCAATTCCTTCGTGATATTAAAAAAAAAATTGAATTTCGAAGGAAAGGATGATACTAATTAAAATATCAAAATAAAGTTCTTCTATTTGTCATATTATTTAATACTCTGTAATTGAGCGGTGAATACAAAAAATAAAAAATAAAAATTAAATTAAAATTTTTTGAAAAAAAAACAATACTTTTTAACATGGTTAAATTATTTTTAAAAAAAGAAATTCAAAGCTGAGAAATGCTATTTTTATATCGAACAAATTTTAAGTTTAATTTTTATTTTTAATTTTTTTTAAATTAATTAATATCTTTGAAATGTATTTATTGTTAAAAATGTCGATTTTCCCTTCTTGTCACAAATCCTTCGTGATTAAAAGAAAAAATTACATTAAGAGGAAAGGACGATACCAATTAAAATCTCAAAATGAAGTTCTTCTTTGATTTGTCATATTATTTAAAACTTTGTAATTGAGCGGTGAATACAAAAAAATTCAATGAAATTAAAAATTCCAAGCTGAGAAGGACTATTTTTAAATCGTACAAATTACAGGTTTTTTTAAAAAATTCATTAATATCTTTGAAATTAATTTATTGTTAAGAATGTCCAATTTGACTTCTTGTCACAATTCCTCCCCGATTAAAAAAAAAAATAAAATAGGAAAGGACGATGAGAATTGAAGTCTAAAAATAAGTTCCTTCTTGAATCGGTCTTGTATTATTTATCACTTTATAATTGAACCGCGAATTAAGAAATAAAAATACAAATGACATAATGTAAAATATAATGAAGTTAAATTGAATAATATGAAATATACTAACCCACGACGTTTAGATAAAACTGATGAGACTTGAGAGGAATCGTGGATATTTGACACTCGTAGATTCCCTGATCTCGCTCCTGGGCCCATTTTATGCAGAGCGTCCATTCGGTCCATTCGCTATTCTGTCCTGAAGTTTGTCTGTGCAATGCCTGAAACCGCTGATCACTGGTGTAGGTGTAACCTCCTGCGGTCAATATGTGAATGTCCCTGTGTCGAACCCAGGACACCTTGAATTATTAAAAAAAAAATCATGGTTAGAAAAAATAAAAAATAAAAATATTTCACGCAATTCCTATTATCAGAATCATTATTTTCATCAAATAATTTTTCGAAGTGTTTCCAAGAAGGATTTTTCGAAACTTTTCGTAAAATCCATTTTTTACATTCATTTTTCCAAAAAATAACATTAATCGAATTGTCAATTTTTTTTTCATTCTCTAAGAAAATTAAAAAAAAAATTCGTTTCATTTGTACTTCTATGAATTCTCCCAATTTTCAGAATCACTTTCAGTACAATATTGGTTATTGTTTTTTTTTTACAACCGATTATTACTGTAATAATTGATGATAATACTTTTTTTGTTTCCCCGTAATGATGTAAATAATTAATAACTCGAGAACGCTTCGAGATATCGAGCTGAAATTTGGCACACTTATGCAGCACAAATTGCTCTTCATTATGAAAATTTTTTGTTTCAATTCTAACGGGTGTTCAGTTTTTATCGAATTTTTTTTTTTTTGCAACAATGGCGTAAAAAATTACATTCATCAAATGATTAAAAAAAAAATATATATCATCCTCCAAGAAAATTAAAAAAATATTCTAATTTGTATTTCCATTAACTCTTCCAATTTTCAGTATCATTTTCAGTGCAATATTGATGATTGCATTTTTATTAAAATCGATTATTACTGTAACAATTGATAGTAATTTTTTTTTTTAACGATAAAACAAAGAATAGCTATTAAGCATGGGCTCATCGAAGTGAAACCTTGGCAGGATATTAATTTCGAAACGCCAATAACGTTCGAAGAGTTAATTAAGGATTCGACGATGGAAGAGAGCAATGAAACAATTTCTCAAGTACTTTCTCGCGTAAAAACTTGAAATATAATAATATTGAACGAAGGATGGAAAAATCGATCAGGATATTAATCGACGAATATCAATAAGTGTTTTGCATGGAAAGCTCCCTCTTTTTTTTTTTTTTTTTTAACTATCTCTCGTGATAAATGAACGGAAATAATCTCATCTTCAAAGTCTCTTCAGTCTCTCTCATCTCGCGCTGCTATTTCATTCTCTACCGTTCGGTTCGAGCTCTCTCCTGAATATATTGGGCCTCGCGTATATTCCCGCAGGAAGATTCGCGAGAATATTAATTGGCAATATTCCCTCTCGATATTCCGCTACATGTAAAATAAAGGAAGGGTGGTTTCGAAGTGGCGCAAGATTCTCCTCTCGTCGAAGGAACTCTCTTCCGTTACCTCCCCCAATTTCTCGTGCATATCCTTTTCCTCTCCTCCTCGATCTCCTTTCTCGGCTCTGCGGGACGGATATTGCCGTGGAACAGTCCAGAGAGCACAATTTACTCCTTCCATTTCTCTTTACTTCCCGTCGTCGATCCTCGAAATGTTTCTCTCGCGCTTCTGTATCTCTCTCTCTCTCTCTCTCTCTCTCTCTCTCTCTCTCTCTCTCTCTCTCTCTCTCTCTCTCTCTCTCTCTCTCTATTTTCGACGAACTGAGACGAATTACAACCAGAGTTGTGAAAATAGTAATGTAAAAGTAATGCATTACTCATTACTTTAAACAATGTGTATTGGACAAGTTTTTCATTACAAATTACAAAAGTAATGTGTAATGAATATATGTCCCATTACAAATAAAAAAAAAGTAATGTGTAATGGATGCATGTTCCATTAGAAATAAAAAAAAGGAATGTGTAATGGATGCATGTGCCATTACAAATTAAAAAATTAATGTGTAATGGATGCGTGTTCCATTACAAATGGAAAAAGTAATGTGCAATGGATGCATGTGCCATTACAAATAAAATAAACAATGTGTAATGGATGCGTGTTCCGTTACAAATTAAAAAAAAAAAAAAATGTGTAATGTGTGCATAGTCCATTACAAATAAAAAAAGTCATGTGTAATATGCATGTTCCATTACAAATAAAAAAATTAATGTGTAATGGATGCGTGTTCCATAAGAAATAAAAAAGTAATGTGTAATGTATGCACGTTCTGTTACAAATTACAATTTAAAAAAAAAGTAATTTGCAGTGGAGAATATTCCATTAAAAATAGAAAAATTGCCGTGCTCGTATTAGAAACTTGCACATTGCTGTCTCATTATTTTATTTCGCTCACTAAAAGTTCATCCACGATTATCACAAATGATCCATAAAGTTAAAAAAAAAAGAACATGCACATTATTCAGGGATTCAATAAAGCGACACATTTTGTATCAGTAACTTGTAATTTTTATTAGATTGCTTATAATTATGGGTAACAGTGTGTAAAAGCAAGTTCAACATAACGTTGGATAATTCTTGGGGTTGAGTACATTTTCGTACTTCATATTAAACGATGAACTGTCGGTTTTTTTTGTTTTTATTTTTTAACTTCATGGATCATTTCTGATAATTATGGATTAACTTTTACTGAGCGAAATAAAATAATGAGACAGCAATGTGCAAGTTTCTAATACGAGCACGGCAATTTTTCTATTTGTAATGGCACATGCATCTATTACACATTACTTTTTTAATTTTTAATGGGACATGCATCCATTACACATTACTTTTTTTTATTTGTAATGGAACATGCATACATTACACATTACTTTTTATATTTGTAATGGAACACGTATCCATTACACATTTTTATTTTATTTGTAATGGCACATGCATCCATTACACATTACTTTTTTTTATTTTTAATGGGACATGCATCCATTACACATTATTTTGTTTTATTTGTAATGGAACATGCATACATTACACATTACTTTTTGTATTTGTAATGGAACACGTATCCATTACACATTTTTTTATATTTGTAATGGCACATGCATCCATTACACATTACTTTTTGAAAAACTCAAAATTCCCATGAATTTTCATCAAAAACTTGTTTTAAGTGTTTTTTCCGCTTTCTTTAACACGAGCTTTTCACCTCGAGAATCCGATTTACTCCTCGCAAGAAATATCCTTGGGAAGGTATCTCTTCTCGAGATCCACGCGATATATCCGCACATCCTCGCGGAATATTAATCTCCGGTCTTGGAAATGGGAGAAATAGAGGGACGGAGAGAGAGAGAGAGAGAGAGAGAGAGAGAGAGAGAAGGAGAGCGTTGCATTGCAGTAGGCGAGAAATGCGAATCTTCCGCGGCACGTTCTTATCCCGATGTGGAAAATACTTGAGAATTCTTTCTGGAACGATTCTCACTGTCTCCCCCTCATATATATATATATATATATATATATATATATATATATATATATATATATATATATACGTATATGAATTCGTCGATATTCATACCGTGAGACCTCGGTATGCAGACCATAACCCACAACTGCCTTAAGATCTTCCGGATATCTGAATCATCGTCGAGGCGAATGAATTTTCAGAATCGTTGGAAAAATTATTATTAGAGAGGGTGGAAATTTTTTTCAAATTTTTCACCATTTTTACTGGAATACTTTTGAGGTAACGTTCCAGCTGAAATTTTCCCTCAGAAATGAATATCGCAGATTCACGGGAATTTTCCATTATTCGTCAAATTAAAAAAGTTTCACCCTAAACTATGAAAAATGTACAGAAATAATTTTCTATCATTTATCAACATACTGGAAAAAATATGAGTGGGGTTAGATCCTACATATTTTTTATCCTACACAAAATACCCTACGCATAATAATGTCCAGTGATTTTTATCCTACACGAAATATCCTACACATAATGATGTCCAGTGATTTTTATCCTACACATAATAACGTCCAGTGATTTTGATCCTGCACAAAAAATCCTACACATGATAATGTCCAGTGATTTTTATCTTGCACAAAATATCCTACACATAATAATGTAGAATGATTTTTATCCTTCACATAATAATGTCCAGTTATTTTTATCCTACACAAAATATCCTACACGTAATAATGTCCAATGATTTTTATCCTACACATAATAATGTCCAGTGCTTTTTATCCTACACATAATAATGTCCAGTGATTTTTATCTTACATGAAATATCCTACACATAATAATGTAGAATGATTTTTATCCTACACCTATTATTATCCACCATCTTACATCCTACATAATTATTTGAACGTCCTACACGAACTTATAGCCTAACATACTCATCCTACACAATTATTCAAACGTCCTACACATATTTTCCCACGCAATTAAATTTTATGATACAGGCTGTTGTCCTACACATAATATCCTACACAATTATTAAAACGTAGACTATCGTCCTACACATATTTTTCTACACAATTAAATATGTGTAGGACATTATGTGTAGGATGATAGTCTGTGTTATATTTCATTGAAAAAAGTTTCCCTCTTAATAGTTATGAAAAATATACAGCAATATTGTTCAATCATTTATCACCGTCCTGAAAAAAAATATGAGTGGGATTTGACCCTACATACTTTCTGTTCTACACATGGGTAGTTCTACACAAAATATCCTACACATGTTATTATCCACCATCTTACATCCTACACAATTATTTGAAGATCCTACACGAACTTATAGCCCAACATATGAGTGGGGTTCGATCCTACACGTTTTCTGTCCTACACAAAAAATTCTACACAAAATATCCTACATATAATAATGTCTAGTGATTTTTATTCTACGTACATTATGATCCACCATCTTACATCCTACACAATTATTAAAACGTAAACTATTATCCTACACATCTAAATATAGATATGCATATATATGTAATTGTGTAGGATAAATATGTAGGGCTATAAGTTCATGTAGGACGTTCCAATAATTGTGTAGGATGTAAGATGGTGGATATAGGTGTAGGATAAAAATAACTGGACATTATTACGTGTAGGATTTTTTGTGTAGGATTACCCATGTGTAGGGCAAAAAATCTGTAGGATTGAACCTCACTCAAGAATATTAAGGAATCTATGGCATTTTTTTCCAGATTCTAATTTCAAATATTCCTAAAAAAAATTTGCTTAAATTTTTTAGTGTAATGAAACGTAGTTTTTCCTCATGTATTAAGGGTTGATTTTTTACCTACTCTCGAATGATGGATGGAACAAGCGTCGAACGAATTCGATCTCGTTTTTCTCCTCACTCTTTTCTCTTTCGTCAGCTCGAGGACCCCAAATACGGGGGATATGGAAAAAAAGGGTTCTCCATATCCGAAAAAACCTTGCAAGGTCGGTTAGGAGATGAATGGGGGGGGGGGGGGGGGGGGGTAGCATAATAAACGAAAGTGTGTTCTCGGTTCCATTTTTGTCGCGTGTGAATGAGAACCACCCTTATATACCGCCATGTTAAATCATCGTTGAGGCGAATACCACTTTGTCACTCTGGGGAGTCTCCTATCAAGATTTTCCCGAAACGCGCCATTTTTTCCCTCTCACTCTCGACCACGAACACGTTCTGTCTTATGCGCCACCCGCATTTTTTTCCACCCTTCTCCAGAATGACTGGAGCGTTTCGCGATGATCCTTCGCTGACGACGGGATCTATGACACCCTCGGGGTGGGGGATGGTTGTTAATGGTCCTATTCTCAATATATCGAAGGGAGTATGAAGAACGCGAGAAAAGGAAAAAAGATGAACCCTCGAGAAGAAGCCGGGAAAAATGGAGTGGAAAAATATGGCGATGATTCGAATGAGAAAAATATTCTCGTCAGGGGGATAATCATTTTCTTTGAGAGCAAAAGAAAACAGACATTTAGGTCAAAGTGGAATACTCCCGAAAATAATGATGGAAAATTGACACCAGTCTCTTTCCACCGAGGAATGGCGAAATGCGTTTTTTCGTGAGGAAGTCAAAGTTTGTATAAGGGAGGATTTATAAATGACTCAAATTATCAGCAATCAGTGGGCAATTTTTAAATTGTGATTTTTTAATTTTATAATTTCATAAAGTATTACAATTATATATAATAATTATAATCTTCTAAAAAAGTTGTCAGTTTTGACCTGACAATTTTTTTGGTGCGAAATGAATCATTCCATTGGTCGGCCATCTTAACACCGCCATTTTTAATTTTGGACCGAAAAACATTTTTGTTTTGAGCGTCCCCCTTTGAATCCTAAAAGTTTCATTCTACACAATTTTCGATCGGAGCAGTATTTTTCGAGTTAAATCAGTCAAGATTAAAATTATATAATAATTATAATTTTATAAAATATCTATAGAATTAAATACATATATTTTATAATGTTATTTTTTATTTTATAATTTTTTAATATCTCAATTATCAATCACGAATCTAATTTTTTTTTCATTTTATTTCTATATGCCTCATTTTGCCCCGTTCTTTTTCATACTTGAGATGCAGCCACGCGAAGAAAGAATAAAGAAAGGAAAATCATGTTATTCACCGCCACCTGCTGTGAAAAAAAAAATTCTCAAAGCTCTTTTCTCCTTCTTCGTCTCTCAAGCTCTATTACTTTCATTCTTCTCTCACCCTGTTTCTTTTTTCGAAAAAAAAAAATATAGCATGACGGAGGCATTTGCGAAGAGGTCGATTAGAGCTAAAAGATTTTTTTTCTGTTTTTCAATAACGAAAGGAGTGGGGTCCGATCTTAGACATTTTCCATCCTACACTTAAGTAGTCCTACACAAAATATCCTACACGTAAGAATGTCCAATACTTTTTATCCTACACAAACTTGTAGCTAGGATTTTTTGTGTATGACTACCGTTGTGTAGGATCGAAAATGTGTAGGACCCTACTTATATTTTGTGTAGGATTTTTTGTTGTGTAGGATATTATGTGTAGGACAGCAGCTTGTAATATAAAATTTAATTATGTAGGAAAATATGTGTCGGTAATTTTAATAATTGTGTAGGGTAAATATATTGGGCTATAAGTTTGTGTAGGATAAGAAGTACTGGACATTATTACGTGTAGGATATTTCGTGTAGAATTTTTTGTTGTGTAGGATAAAAAGTACTGCATATTTTTACGTGTAAGCTATTTTGTGTAAAAATTTTCGTTGTGTAGGCTATTATGTGTAGAACAACAGCCTGTAATATAAAATTTAATTATGTGGGAAAATATGTGTAGGACGTTTTAATAATTATGTAGGATAAATATATTCAGCTATAAGTAAGTGTAGGATAAAAAGTACTGGACATTATTACGGCTATAAGTTTGTGTAGGATAAAAACTACCGGACATTATTACGTGTAGGATATTTTGGGTAGGATTTTTCGTTGTGTAGGATAAAAAGTACTGGACATGATTACGTGTAGGATATTTTCTGTGGAATTTTTTGTTATGTAGGATAAAAAGTACTGGAAATTATTGCATGTGGGATATTTTGTGTAGGATTTTTTGTTGTGTAGGCTCTTATGTGTAGGACATTTTAACAATTATGTAGGGTAAATATATTGGGCTATAAGCATGTGTAAGATAAAAAATACTGGACATTATTACGGCCATAAGTACGTGTAGGATAAAAAGTGCTGAACATTATTACGTGTAGGATATTTTGTGTAGGATTTTATGTGTAGGATAAAAAATGTGTAGAATTGAACTCCACTCAACGAAAGCTCTCGAAAATTTTTTCTCCTCGATAACTCATATTTTCCCTACTTTGTTGTTTTTTTTTGCTGCGTTCCCAAAGAAATGGAGCGAATGGACGTCGATTAAAATCCCATTTGCTAAATCGGACGATAAGTTTTTTTTTCGTCGATTGAATGTTTATGGAATTTCGTATCTTCACGTCAAAGGTATTTTCAATGCCTCGGGAAAGATATTTTCCGGGGAAAAAGAAAAATCGCGTGAAAGCCGAGTCTGAAGAAGGAAGCTCCGGTGAATTTTTACTTCAAACGAGAAATACACGAATAAATCTCAAAGGTCCGAAACTTTTTATATTTTTTTAAGCCCGGAAATTTATCGTATGCTCTCGCAATCGATTGTCGTTTGTGTGTGTGTATTTTTTTCTCGTTTTTTCTATTTTCAGCCGTTTAGATTGAAGCTCCACCGATTCGCTTCCTATATAATATGCATGATTCTGCTCTCTCTCTCTCTCTCTCTCTCTCTCTCTCTCTCTCTCTCTCTCTCTCTCTCCCTCTCATCGCATATTCGCGCTTCTGTGAAAGGAATTCCGCAATCGCAAACGATTTATATTTCGGTAAAATTTCGAGAGATGAAGCATTCTACGCAAAAACAATGTATTCCCCGAATTTTCTCCATTTTTTTTTCTTTTTTCGTTAATGATAAAATAAATTTGCAGAAATTCAACTTCACAATTTCATCTCTCATATTAATTTTCCAAATTTCCCTCCACGTATCAATTTTGCATAATTCATAATCAAAGCTCCATTTTCTCCATTTTTTTTCAATGGAACTGACAGTTCCATTGAAAAAAATAACCATCAAATGGCAGATGGATTAAAAAAGAATAAAAAATAAAATCTATACGCTTTTTTGGATTTTCAGTAACGGTATTAAAATATTCAATAAAAAAGCTTTTCCGAGTTAGATTTTGACTGGAATAACTCGCGGGATGAGAGTGCTTTGGGAAAACATCGAGGCAGGAAAACTGGATGTGGATGGAGAGACGTGAAATTCGGGAATAGGAAAGTTTGTGCGAAACCGCGCAAACGAGAATCAGGCTCAGCTTCTCTCTAGCCAGAGTTATACATTTAGCTACACACACACCACATTTTTCTTTTTCTGGTATCAACGTCCCGACACCGGAAAGGGCCGGAGTCAAATAACCTTCAGCGTTGATTCGTCGGAGTTACGCCATTTTATTTGTAAGAAAAAAAAATATCGAACGTCGGTAGAGTGCAAATTTCAACGTCGAGGCTTTTCCTCGTTTTTCTCGCACGAGAACGAAACGTGCTCGGGAAAACGAATTTTTCGCTCTGCTTCTCCTTGCTTTTTCGCCCAAACTCGTCGTTTGTTTATTTCTTTCCACCTGCTGCGCGAGCGCGTCCAGCTGTTTTTTTTTCTTTTTGCAATAGAACAAGTAAAAAAGTCTCGTAAAAAAAATGTTTATTCTAGCGATAAAAATATTTTCCAGCCATGAGTTAATTCGAAGCCCGGGATAGCTCGTGAATTAAATCCGGGGGCCCTTGGACCCTTTTGAGTCAATTCTAGGGTCCCAGATTACTCACAAGTTGAGTTCCAGGATCCCAGATTTCTCGTAAGCCAATTTTGAGGCCCCTGGACCCTTGTCAATTAATTCGAGAGACGCCTGGACCCTTTTGAGTCAATTCTGGGTCCCAGATTACTCACGAGTTGAGTCCCAGGGTCCCAGATTTCTCGTAAGTCGATTTTGAGGCCCCTGGACCCTTGTCAATTAATTCGAGAGACGCTTGGACCCTTTTGAGTCAATTCTGGGTCCCAGATTACTTATAAGTTGAGTCCCAGGGTCCCAGATTTCTCGTAAGCCGATTTTGAGGCGCCTGGACCCTTGTTAATTAATTCCAGGGACTTCTGGACCCTTGTGAGTCAATTCTGGGGTCCCTAATTCCTTACAAGTTGAGTCCCAGGGTCCCAGATTCCTCGTGAGCCAATTTCGGGGCCCTTCGACTCTTGTGAGTCAATACTGGGGTCCCTAATTCTCTACAAGTTGAGTCCCAAAGTCCCACTTTTTTCGTAAGCCAAATTCGGGGCCCCTCCCGTAGTAAAAAACTCCATTGAATCGCCAATGGCAACCAATGGTCCTCATACGACTCCATTGGACAATGAATGGGGACCCATTGAGATTTCCGCATTTGTCAATGGCGTACAGGGCTGACCATTGATCAGTGAATGGGTATCCATTGAACATCAAATGCGGATGAATCGAATGATCATCATTACTCAATGATGCTCATTGGAAAGCCAATGCGGATGAATCGAACGATCATCATTACTCAATGATGCTCATTGGAAAGCCAATGCGGACGAATCGAATGATCATCATTACTCAATGATGCTCATTGGAAAGCCAATGCGGATGTATCGAGCGATCAGCATTGCCCAATGGTGTCCATGAGATGGTAAATGCTGATGAACGAAGTGATCCGCTTTACCCAATGATGTCCATTGGAAAGTCAATGCGGATGAACTGAAAGATCAGCATTTCCCACAGATGTTCATTGGAACCCAAATGCGGCTAACGATGAAATGATCAGCATTTACCAAGGATACCCATTGAATAATAAGTAACTACGAATTATACAATGATCAACATTTATCAATAATGTCACTTCATTGATGACTGATCGAATGATGAGCAGCATTCGTTAACGATGTTGCAATCCATATTCGAGGTTTAATGCTGAACAATTGAACCCATCGATCGATGAGAATTTTTCCGAATGCGATATTTCTCAAACGGCGGTGAATTAATAAAGTCAAGTAAGAGTAGATGTCGCTGATTCTCATATATGAACCAAATATTTTCTTCAATTGTAATAAATGCTGATGATTATATCGATGGTCAATTAATATTAGCATAAGCTCGGAAATTATTCGAAAGTAATTTTAAAAAAATGTATTATAAACTGCTCATCAAGTACGCGTACGTTTGGGATAAATGATTTTTAAAACCGTTTATTTTTAACATATACACATAATTTTATCAGTCCTTCTCAACCCGATTTGTGAGAGGAGAAACGTATATACTTTCATTATCAATCGTCATCTGAATACACTTACAATCTATTTTCTCAATTCTGAGCTTCAATAATTTCTATTAAATGTAATAATATATATCGCGTTACAGCTGCCATAAGGGAGTATCACCTCTTTTACGCCCTTATGGCATCCGGGAGCCATAAGGGCGTATTGAAATTTTTTTTTTCAGGAATCGACGTAATTATGACCGAAAAGTATAGAACCGATGAAAAAAATTTTTTCCCAATTTCCCAAACGGGATTTTGAAGCGTGAACGATTACGAAGAGAATGAGCTCATGCTCGAGACGCAATTCTATCTAGAAAATAAATTGCAGCCATTTTAGTGAACCGATTGAATTTTGGCCAAAATGCAAAAAAAAAAAAAAAATTATTTTTGTTTTTCGGGCCTCATATCGATGTATTTTTGCCCCCTAAACACGAATCTATCAATAGTTTTTTCAAAAAATCAAAATTTTCATGAATTTCGATAAAAAACTGTTTTGCTCAATTTTGGGCCTATTTTCAAAAACCTGAAAATAGCGAAATTTCAAGTGCTCATAACTTCACTTTGGTTCAACCGATTTCAAAATTTGTTTTTCGTACGCAAAGCTTGTAACCAAACTTAGAGAATGCCGTTAAGTTCATCCCGATAACTAATTTTTTGTAGAAATGAGAGCAGTTTGAAAATCGCCGAAAAAATTGGAAAGGGGTATACCTTAAAAAATTTACAAAAATCTATTGTTGAACTTTAAAAATCTGCCAAAAATCGAAAAACGATCGTAATGGGATGAACCAAACGGGATTTTGAAGCGTGAACGATTACGAAGAGAATGAGCTTATGCTCAAGCCGCAATTCTATCTAGAAAAAAAATTGCAGCCATTTTAGTGAACCGATTGAATTTTGGCCAAAATGCAAAAAAAAAAAAAAATTATTTTTGTTTTTCGGGCCTCATATCGATGTATTTTTGCCCCCTAAACGCGAATCTATCAATAGTTTTTTCAAAAAATCAAAATTTTCATGAATTTCGATAAAAAACTGTTTTGCTCAATTTTGAGCCTATTTTTAAAAACCTGAAAATAGCGAAATTTCAAGTGCTCATAACTTCACTTTGGTTCAACCGATTTCAAAATTTTTTTTTCGTACGCAAAGCTTGTGACCAAACTTAGAGAATGCCGTTAAGTTCATCCCGATAACTAATTTTTTGTAGAAATGAGAGCAGTTTGAAAATCGCCGAAAAAATTGGAAAGGGGTATACCTTAAAAAATTTACAAAAATCTATTGTTGAACTTTAAAAATCTGCCAAAAATCGAAAAACGATCGTAATGGGATGAACCAAACGGGATTTTGAAGCGTGAACGATTACGAAGAGAATGAGCTCATGCTCAAGCCGCAATCCTATCTAGAAAAAAAATTGCAGCCATTTTAGTGAACCGATTGAATTTTGGCCAAAATGCAAAAAAAAAAAAAATTATTTTTGTTTTTCGGGCCTCATATCGATGTATTTTTGCCCCCTAAACGCGAATCTATCAATAGTTTTTTCAAAAAATCAAAATTTTCATGAATTTCGATAAAAAACTGTTTTGCTCAATTTTGGGCCTATTTTCAAAAACCTGAAAATAGCGAAATTTCAAGTCAACGTAATTATGACCGAAACGTATAGAACCGATGAAAAAAAAATTTTCCCAATTTTTTTTTGTTTTTTTATACGCCCTTATGGCTTTCCGAGTTGGTGTCGAAAGCCATAAGGGCGTATCGAATTTTTTTTTTTCAGCAATCGACGTAATTATGACCGAAAAGTATAGAACCGGTGAAAAAAAAATTTTCCCTTTTTTTTTTGTGGGCAATGGGGAATGAGTGGCGAACAGCAATGGAGATTCTTTCGTATAGTAAAAACTCCATTCATCGCCATTGAAAAATCCTCATTCATTCCCCATTGCCAAAATAACCAATGGGGATGAATGCCGAATTGCCTAAGGGGATTGTCTCCATTGAATCCCCATTAGATAATCCCCATTCCGTTTCAAATGGGGAATTCAATGGCGAAAATCCCCTTAGGCAATTCGTCATTCATCTCCATTGGTTATTTTGGCAATGGGGAATGAATGGGGATTTTCCAATGGCGACGTATGGAGTTTTTTACTACGGGCTGGACCCTTGTGAGTCAGTTCTGGGGTCTCTGATTCCCTAAAAGTTGAGTCCCAGAGTCCCAGTTTTTTCTGAAGCCAAATTCGGGGCCCCTGGACCCTTGTGAGTCAATTCTGGGGTCCCTGATTCCCTAAAAGTTGAGTCTCAGGGTCCCAGATTCCTCGTAAGCCAATTTTGGGGCCCCTGGATCCTTGTGAATTAATTCCAGGGCCCCAGACTCCGGATAAGTTGAATCAAAGTTCCTTGATAAATAAAGTGACTTATAAATTAAATCAAGGGCCTCTGAAGGACTTTTTTTCTCTCTTGATTCTCGCTATCGTTTTTTTTACATCCTCGTTCAATTTTTATCTTCGCATACGATGTTCTCTTGACATTTGTTGTTATACATGCGTAGATACTTCAATTTTTATTATTTATTTATTTATTTAAAAAAATTTATTATTATTATTTATTAATTATTTATTATTATTTATTAAAAAAAAAATTGTATTTCTCGAAAGTTGTTTTTGATGGCGATATGTGGCACGCAATGTTTTCCCATTTCTGTCCTTGTTTCTGTGTTTGATAAAAATTCATAAAGTGACTTTTGCGCGTTATTCGATTGCACGTATTTTGGCCCCGAATTTGTTCAATTATAAAAACAATCGAATATTTTTATAGCGAATAGGAAAAGGTATAAAAAAACCACGAGATATTTTACGTCATTTTGGGGCAAAGCGAGTATTCTGTTGGGGTTTGAAAATAATTGTTTAAATTGAGAGTCAATCGATGAAATTACTTTTTTCGATTGGTTGAGTGGAGTTCCCATTAAATTCTCTTTCCACGATTATTTTTTATTTCCACTATATTTTTTTTTATTTACTGACAGGTCTTTTGAATCTCAGCCCTGTCAGTTTGTGAATCCCAGGATAATTAATCGAAAAAAAAATAAAAATAAACAAATAGAAATATTTTTTTTTTATGGGTCTGATAAAACATTTGATTAATATTGTATTATCAATGCTGTCGTATCTCGTACGTCAACGGTTCATTATGCAATTTCTCTTCTTCTTCTCTCACTCCTCTCTCTCTCTCTCTCTTCTGCAAACGCACTCAGTGGGACAATTAGTCACGTTGATTAACGAGAGTCCCACTGACCATTTTAATAATCGGCTCTACCGATCCATACGCTTTCGCACTTTCCTGCACGTCGATTTATCACCATCAAATTTCTCATTTATACGCCTGTCCCATATCCCACATTTTCTTCTCACGGTTAATACAATACAAACGTCCGTATAAAACCGCAGACAGCCTGTAAATCGTGAGCATTTACAATTTATCAATTCGTCTATTCCGCGAAAACAGTTTACATTGTTTCGAGATGACGGGCAATTGCCAGTGAAAATGTCCCCAGGAGTGAAAGAGTGGGACAGAGAGCGGAGAGTGAGAGAGGATGTTGAGAGAGGTCATCGTCAACGGCGTGAGAAGCACGTTTTGCGGTACAACGACACCACCATGACCGCAGAGTTCCGGGGAAAGTCGATCCACCGTGTCCCATTCGTGGGACAAAGTGCATAACTTTTGAATTTCCACCCCTTGACCGTGCATGAATACACGCGAACGTTGAGAACGTGACGGTAGAGTTTCAGAGATAACTGGAGAAAAGAGAGAGAGAGAGAGAGAGAGAGAGAGAGAGAGAGAGAGAGAGAGTGGGAGGATGGTTGGTGAATTGCCCGAATGATACGGGAAACTCTTGAGAACGAGGAAAATGGTGAGCTAAACACTCAAAGCGCATCCGAGAGAGTCTGGGATAAAATTGAATTGCCCTGAACCGTCTCTCTACCGCGGTAACGGTGTTTCGTTCTTCCCATCCCACAATTTCCAAACGGTCTCGCTCATCCCCCTCCCCCTCACCCCACTGAACACCCCATTCGAGAGCCAAAGGGACAGGAAGAACTCCCCTCGCTCCCATTAACGTCCAATCGACTTCCCCTAATTTCGTTATTTCCTGATAATCACTTTTCGCATTCAACGGTCGTTACAGTCTATTCGATATGTGCTCACCGTTTTCCCGTCTACGTGCTATACCGCGAATGTGGGATGTGGGACAGTAGCGGTGGAGCAGTACATTTCCTCTCTTTCACTGGGTGTGTGTGTGTGTGTGTGTGTGTGTGTGTGTGCAACGTTCAACTTTCCGGAGAGCTTAATTTCCCGACGCCGTGAGACTCGCCTCTATCCGACAATCGAATGAGTCAATGGAGAGCGCTTTTTTTTTGTTGGTTGACGACGAGAAAAAAAACGTATTCTCGAGGATAGTCCAGTGGGAGGGAAAAATTGTCGATGGGATCGGAGGGACAATAAAAAAAGAGAAAGTTTCGGTGGGATTTTTGCCAGAGATAGTCGGCAATTTATTTATGGGCACTGAGACAGAGTATTGATGGGCAATGGGACAGTTTCTTGGTGGGAAATGGGACATTTTCTTGATGGGAAATGGGACAGTTTCTTGATGGGGAAATGGGACAGTTTCTTGATGGGGAATGGGGCCGTTTCTTGATGGGAAGTTGGGCAGTTTATTGATGGGATATGGGACAGGTTCTTGAAGGGCAATGAGACAGTGTATTGATAGGCTATTGGCCAGCTCATCGATAGGCAATGGGATAGTGTATATTTATGAGAAATTAGACAGTTTATTGATGGGAAATGGGACAGTTTTTTTGGGAAATGGGACAGTTTTTTTTTGGAAATGGGACATCTTTTTATGGGAAATGGGACAATTTGTATGGGCAATGGGACAGTTTTATGGGCAATGGGACCGTTTTTTGACGAGTAATGAGATAGTGTATTGATGAGATATTGGACGGTTTATTGATGGGCAATGAGACAGTTTCTTGATGGACAATGGGATAGTTTCTTTATTGGAAATGGGACAGTGTCTCGATGGGAAATAGGACAGTTTCTTGATGAGAAATTGGACAGTTTATTGATGGGAGATGGGACAGTTTATTGATGGTAAATGGGACAGCTCCTTGATGGGAAGTGGTAGAGTTTCTATAGAATCTACCAGATGGTAAATGTAAAGATTTCTGGTGAATTTTGTGATTCATGGGAACTGAGACAATTATTGGGAAATCTTTCGACCTGGCTATCCAACACTATCCATTTGGATTCTTGATTGTCAAAATAGAACAATGGAAACGTGATCAAAGAGCACTTACCGTTTTGTCACCAAGATGCCGAACCCGACAAGTCAGATAGGCCGTTTTTCCGATCAGCGCAGTGACGTTGGTCGACTGCGTATGATCGAATGTCGGATCGGGCTTGACTTTTAATCCCGTCGCGGGATCGAGTATCTGCTGTCGCGCTCTACTCTGACCGGAATTTCGTTCCAGCTCCATTCCACGATCTCCCATGCTCAGAGTGTCTAGAACACAAGAGAACGAAAAAAAAAAATTATAACAATTCCCACTTTCGCAATTTAGCCAACGATCAATATTGATCCCAATGTTCGTTCTATTGATTCGGCAAATCAAACGTTAAGGATCGATCGAAATGGTTTCATCGATGGCGCATCAAGGACCATTAATGGAAGTACTTTTGTGCCGACGTTTTCATTCTCGCGCTGTTTGTATTTCAACGGGGGGAAGAAAAAAAACTGGAAGCCAGCAAACGTTCGAGGGAAAGAGAGGGCCTTGGAAAGGTTCCATACGTATGTTTGCACGATAGAGTTGGGATGCAAGCACGTTGGCTCTTGACGAGACGCGAAGAGAAACGGATCGAGGACTGGCCAGGAGAAAAAGAGAGAGGGATGGAGACGTAGGTAAGCGAAGATGGGGTTGATGAGAGGTGGGTCCGGAGGGGGGTGGGGGCAAGAGGGACGTGGAATGAGAGGCCGAAGGCAGAATTCTCATTAGTCGCGGGAGTTACCGTCGTAGAAAAGCGCTGATCCAACGAGGTCGAGCTGGGTGCTATCCCACCCTTACGTATACATGTATGGGGCGTTCCGTCCCAAATCGGACAGTTTGAAAAAAAGTTTTTTTTCAATTTCCTCAAATTTTTTATATTTTTCAGTACCCATCAAAAGATCCTTCCTGTAAAATTTTGAGATTTTTTCGATTACCCGTTCATAAGATATTAAATTGTTTTTAAACCGCTCTTTTTCGGTTTTTTGGTCGTAACTTCTTTAATAATGGTCCAAATTAAGTGTTTTTTTATATTTTGTGTTTTTTATGGCCTTTTCAGAAAAAAATACATAAACAATGTTCGACGTGATTTTTAATATGTTTTTTGAGTTTTAAACTTTGATCCGTGTTTTCAAAAATAAGTGCGTATTTTGATTTAAAAAATTTTTTTATTTAAAACTTCTATTCATTCAACAACTTTCAAGAGTAGTCGGGTCGTGGGCCTTCCATAATTACTATTTAAAAAAAAAATTAATTTTGCGACTTTTTTATTGTTGACAGATTTTTAAAATTAATAATTAATAATTAATAATTAATCGATGAGCAAATAACAACAGTTCAAGAATTGTATGACTGGGCATCGAACGGAATATTCTAATTCAGGAAATAATCGCATATGTAACGTTAAAAAAAAAAAAAACGTGAATAAACAGAAACTGTTGTTATTATTGTTCATAAGCAGACTTAACGATTAATTATAAATTTCATGAACCTGTTAATAATAAAAAATTGTCCTCATAAATTCTAAATAATAAAAAAAAAAAAACTATGCACTGTATACAGTAACAAAAATTGATTTTCACAATAATTTACGGAATTTTTTTTTTTAATTTTCAAAAATCGATAAAAAATAGTAATTATGGAAGGCCCATGACGGGACTAGTCTCAAAAGTTGTTGAATAAATAGAAGTTTAAAATAAAAAAAATTCAAAAAAATCAAAATATGCCATTTTGAAAACATGATTCAAAGTTTACAACTCAAAAATCTTATTCAACAACACGTTTAATATTTTTTTTGTATTTTTTTTGAAAAGGCCATAAAAAAAACAATAATTTTGAAAAAAAAAAACACTTAATTTGGACCATTATTAAAGAAGTTATGACCAAAAAGCCGACAAAAAAGCGGCTTTTTCAAAAATTTAATACCTTGTGAATGGGTAATCGAAAAAATCTCAAAATTCAACAGGGTCTTTTAATGGGTACTAAAAAATATAAAAAAAAATTGAGGAAATAAAAAGAAAGTTTTTCAAACTCTTCAATTTGGATGGAACGCCTCGTATACAGCACTGCTTCGAGCTTTGCTACTTCTACACTTGCACATTCTCTCTCTCTCTCTCTTTGGGTTTCTGTGGTCCAGGCTCTGGCCCCCTTCGAAAGGGAAACAGCCAGGGCGCGCACTCGAAGCAATTTACTTCGTAACGGTCATAAGAGGTTAGGGGTTGCGAAAGAGAGAAGTGGATTTCGAGTGGAGATGAGAAAAAGCTGAGTGAAGCGAGAAACGAAGAAAATTTGCTTGGAAGGGGGTTTGAAAAGAAAAAATCGTCCACGAAAAATGGCGCGTGAAGGCGAAACGATTGTCGAAGGTTTGTGGTGAAAAAAAAAAAAAACAAAATAGAAATAGAGTTTGGCTAGTGAAGTGGAAAAAAAAATCATGAAATTCATTGTCCAATTTCCATCATAATATCTGTGCTTTTTTTCTTCAATACTCTTCCGGCATTTGATTCCTCTCTGGCTGGAAAATCACATGGAAAATGACGAATATGCTTTCCCATTTTCACCTGACAAATAGTCGGACGAACAGTTGACAGATTTACAATAATAGGATTTTTTTTGTATGAAATGTTGAGTTCTTGGATGCATACATTTTTTTAAAAATAATCCTTGATCCTTTTCCAGGACGATTTTTTTGGAAAATTTATTCGCAGGATAACAAGGGCAGTCCAGAATAAAAATGTCCATTTATTTTGGGTGGAATCACTCTTATCAATCTAAATAGATAAAAATCTAAACATATGAAATATATATGGGCCATTCCATGTCGAATCGACCAATAGTTGGAACCGATCTCTTTGAGTTCCATGAAAATTGGTCAGAAGTTTTCTTTCATCATAAAACGAAGTTCTACCAAAGGAAAAAAATTGAAATTTTTTTTTCGAAAGTTATGCAAAATTCGAAATTTTGTTAATATCGATTATTCGAATATTTTTTAATATCTCGAAAACTATTATAGTTACGAAAACATCGTTCTGCGTTCGTCTCAAGGACAATACTTGGGAGTACGAAAAAAAATATATTCCAGAATTTTTTTTTGAAAAATGATGAATTTGGAGAATTTTTAATTTTTTAAAATCGTGCAAATCCACGATCAACATTAAATTTTTGGTTCAATTTCTTTTATGTAATACCTTGTACTGATCTTGAAAAAATTTGAAATTTTTAGAATCGTGTTTTTTTTTCAAAAATATGAACTTTTGAATTTTGGTAATTTTTTTTTTTCAAGTTAAGTAAGTTTGAGTAAGCGTGAACTTACAGATCCTTGAGTTAAGTATAAACTTAATATACACGTATATACACATTCACTTATACTTATACATAAATTAGTTACATTAAGTTTTGCTTAAAACGCTTTACCAAATAATAAAAAACAAAAATTCAATTATGTTTCTGTTTTTACATTCTTATGTCATTAATCAAAATTTGTACTGCTTGAAATTACAAAATTACATGATTGCTGAACTTTATTTAACTTGGAGGTGAAAAAATTTTTTTTTTTTCCCAAAAATTCAAAAATGCATATTTTTTTAAAAAACCATTCCAAAAATTTCAGAGTCTTTCAAGATGTCAATCGTGGATTTCCACGATTTTAAAAAATTCAAAATTCTCCAATTTCAACATTTGTCAAAAAAAAAAAAAAAAAATTCAGGCATATTTTTTTATCCTAGCCCCAAGTATAATCTTAAAAACGAATCCAGAACGATTTTTTCGTAACTATAATAATTATCGAGATATTTAAAAAATAAACTTGACAAATTGAAAACATGATCAAATTTTGAATTCTGCATAACTTTCGAAAAAAAAATTTCTGATTTTTTTCCTTCGGTGGAACTTCGTTTCATGACAAAAGAAAACTTCTGACCAAATTTCGTCGAAATTGCAAGGATTCGATTCCAACTATCGGTCGATTTGACATGGAATGACCCACACATTAAAATCTAAATCTACAAAAAACACGAAACCCCCTCAAAAATCTCGATGACAGGAAAAATCCGGAAAAAAAATATATATCCCTGGACCGTTCGAAAGAATCAACGAAAAACATTCGTCAAACTCCAAACGATGCTGAAACGTCAATGTCTCTCATCATTGATCACTTTGACAAATATCATCGGTATCGTTTATCGGGACGTATCTATGTCGCATTTATTTGTTCGTGATTCGCGTAAACAAAATGTCGACGATTACCAAAACGATCGCGATGAAAAGTGATAAAGTGCCAACGAAAAAAAAAAAAAAAAAAATGCACATATCCGGTCAAGGATGATAGGGGTTGAAGAGTTAGGGGTTGAAGGTGGATGGGGACGAGGTAAAATCGCATTTTACATTTTGCTATCTCGCGCTTGAAATACCCGGCGAAAAAGTAATGGCGGATTCGGCATGGTCAATCGAGCCCTCCCCCCGCCCCCGACTCACCCCCTCCCCCCAACGCCATCATCCCCTTGGCTCAACCCCACTCTCATTCGTCCCCCAGCTCAAACCTCGACGGTATGTGGTCTCCGCACGGTTGTTCGACGCGTTTTGCATATAAATTTTTAGCCACGAACGTGTGTACAACGAAAATGTGCACACAGATAAAAAACTACCCCTTTGTAAACGTCGACGTTGTTCGCGCTTGTAGTCGCGACTCGTGACCCACTATTTCGCCGGTTTTCCATGGACACACGCCCGCATATTGCGGGGCCAAGCAAACCACTACAATAATCATCGTCGCGAGGGCGAAGGGGCGGGGCGGGGGTGGGGGTGGGGGGAAGGATATGCAGGGCGAACAAACCCCCGGCGGCATTTTACTGCAAATGTATTCGCGGAAATATATTTCTCCGCACGGCGATTTACATCCCTACCGGTTGCAACTTGATCGTCGAACGAATTCAACGAAACCAACCCCGAATAAATCACCCTCACCTTGAACCGAGGAAAAGAATTTATTTCATTCGAATACATTTTTGAAATTCGCTCTGTGGAATTGAAAATAAAAAATAATTTCAATAGTTTGTGATGGATTTTGAATGAATTCATTGGAGGGAAATTATTTCTGTGGGGGTGAAACCACCCCTCAGAATATTCCTGCGAAATACGAGATTTTGCATAAATTAGATCCAGCGAAATTATTTTGGTAGGGGTAAAACCACCCCAAAATTAATTCCCACGAAATTATTTTTGTGGGGGTAAAACCACCCTGAAGAGTATTCCCACGAAATAGGAGACAAAGAAACATCTCTTCGGGAAATCAAGCCTCGTGATGACTTGTTTTTTGGAGGGGATGTTTGTAATAAATAAATATATAATAAATTGTTAATATTTGTTGTATAGACTGATATTTGCATAAAAGTTTATGATGGATTTTCAATAAATTAATACCAGCAAAAAATTTATGTGGGGTTAAAACCACCCCGAAAAGTATTCCCACAAAATACGAGAAAAATAAACATCCCTTCCGGAAAACAAGCTTCGAAATGTTCTGTTCTTTGGGGGAGGTTTTTTTTCTTCAAGTTAATATAGATATTATTTAATCGAGATATTATAATAGACATATATTTATATGTTAATATGTTAATATGTTAATATATTAATATGTTAATATATTATTATTATTAAATTGTTAATATATTTATGTTAAAAGATATATTATTTATCAGAGATTATGATTTTGGTAAATTTCTTCCACAGCCGAGTTTAAACCGGTAGAGACGTAATAAAAAATGTGTCGAGGCTAGAATCGTACGCATTTACACGTCACATTAAGGGTTGGAATATTTTTCAACCCCTTTTGCCTCTTTCTGCCACGCTTCGCAATTGGCACAAGGGAATTATCGTCGGAAGAGTAAACTCGTTTGGGAATATGACGACGGAACAACATTTGCCCCATCGAACCATCCCTCAGGTTGTAAATATAAATGAGGCTGGAAATTCGTCTAATTATTCCAGCAATTTCGTATTCCGCGTTTCTCCATCCAAATTCGCGCTGGAGGGTTGTTCAAGCAATACAAGGGGTGATGTAAGTCTACATATAGTAATTTCTAACTTCTAAAATTATGGCTAAAATTAATTTTTATTTTTTATTTATATAGTTTAAAAAACATTATATTTTCAATATAAAAGTAATATCTAATTTTTTAGATATTTATAAATATTTTTAATTATTTAAAGATTTTTTTCAAAAAATCATCTTAATATTTTCAATATTAAACTTTGAATATAAGCTATTTAAATTTAAAAAATAAATAGCAATGTATATGGGGCATTCCATGCTAAATCGGACACCATTCAGCTTTCGTATCTCCGACTTTTTCAATTTTTTTTTATGTTTTAGTATTGGTTGAAAGAGGCCTCCATGATTTTTTTCAATTTTTTTTGTCAAACCGTTTTCAAGATACCGACTTTTCAAAAATTACTTTCCTTTTTTTTTAAAACATCCATAACTTTGCAAAAAATAGGCCAAATGGGACGATCATTTTTTCACACTTTCTGTTTTTAAACGTATTTTCGATAAAGAATATTGAAAAAACATCAAATCGTACTTTTATAAGATTTTCAAGTGTTAAATATAAATTGCTGATTTACAAAAAACACGTACCAATCGATTTTCCTCAATTTTTTTTTGTAAAAAACTGTCATTCATTTCACAACTTTTAAGCCTAAGTAGATAATGGGATAACGATTGGTTTTTTTTTCGCAAAATTATCGATATTTAAAAAAAAAAGTAACGCAATTTTTGAAAAATCGTAATCTTGAAAACTGTTCAACAAAAAAAATTGAAAAAAATCATGGAGGCCTCTTTCAACCGACACTAAAACATAAAAACAATTCAAAGAAATCGGAGATTCAAAATGGTGTCCGATTTGGCGTGGAAGGCCCCATATATAATTTCAAGCAATACGAGGGTTGATGGAGGTCTGAAAACTGAAATACTGAAATACTATTCGAATTGATCGTCTTACCCCTTAAGTTCTCATATATATCTGCGTGATTAACAAGGGAGGATGCGCGAAGGGTTGGAAATTGGGGATTTACAAGTTCTTGGCGAAATGTCGCCGCGTTGGTTTAACGAGTTTTCGCTTCGAGCTACTGATGCCCTCAGGCAGATATATTCTCGTGTATCTCTGATAATAAATTATACCTTCGGGCTGTACGGATTGTGGATTCACGGCGTGAAAGAGAGAGAGAGAGAGAGAGAGGAAACAACAGCAACGAGACCTACTTTACCGATGCAGCGAGCTTTGAAGGATTTGCTCTCCTTCTCTTGACGAAACTTTAAGTCCTCGGTATTTCCTCCATCAAGGAGAACCATCCAAAGGATGCTTTTGGATCTCCGGAATACCCGAATGAAAATAATATATAGTGAAAAATATTCGCAAAAATATATGGGTCATTCCATGTCAAATGGACAGCTTTTGAACCCGAACCCTTTCGATATAGCTGATTTTTTTTCTATTTCTACCCCATTAGAAACATTTTTGACGAAATTTTCAAATTTTTTCACCCGACTCAAAAAAAAACCTTTTCCAAATAGTTATAACTTCTTCAAAGATTGACTGATTGGTTTTTTTTTTTTAAATTTTCGTCGTTAAATGTACTTTTCGAAAAAATATACAAACAAATTGTAAGATATTAAAATCTATGAAATTTTGAACATTTTTCGAGAAAAATTATCTTTTTCTCGAAGTTGGCCATTTTCAATTTTTTTTTCACTCAAACAATACTTTGATCATTTCCGAAAAAATGCCACTCAACATGGAGTGGGCCAACATTTCTTTATTTTTTTTTGAAAAAAATCAATTTTTTTTTTGAGGATTACGACTTTCCATTTTTTTTTCTTCTCAATTTTTCACACTGTGAGGTCCTTTGTAAATCCTCAAAAAATTCCAGAGTGGTATTTTGTAAAATAGGCTCAGCTGGGAATTTTTTTTTTTCAATCGATAAAAAAATAGAAGGAAATGTGTACTCCATGTTTTCTTAACAAGAGTAGCTTATTTATTTTGTATAATAAAAATCGTTGAAAAATATTGCGCGGATAAATGAACCTCCCTAATTGGTTGAAGTGTTCCATTTCGCCAGACACAACTCTCAAATAGAGAAGAGAAGGAGAATGGAGAAAAGTGTGGAGATAAAAAAAGAAGCAATCAGTAAAAATGTAAATTTTCAAGCCAATTATTTTCACCCTCTCGCGAATAAACTTGACATTTTTTCGTCCCCCTGTAGAGCCCATTTCTTGCATAATCATCCCTTTCCGTATTAGCGACTAATAATCCAGGGCTCGATGCTTCGTTCGAGAGCAAAAAAGGGAGCATTCCAAATATAAATTCGCTCTGACGAGAGAGAGTGTCAGAGAGGATCACAAATTCACCGTTTTCAGACATTGTGCCATTTCCTACCCTCAATTTTGAGAAGTGAAGAAGAAAAAGAAGAACAATAAGAAGAGGAAAAAGAAGGTGAAGAAAAAGAAGAAAAAAAGAAGAACAACAACAACAAAAACAACAACAAGAAAAAGAAGAAGAACAACAACAACAAAAACAACAACAAGAAAAAGAAGAAGAACAACAACAACCACAACAACAACAATAACAACAACAACAATAACAACAACAATAACAACAACAAGGAGAAGGAGAAAGAGAAAGAGAAGGAGATGGAGAAGGAAGAGGAGAAGGAAGAGGAGAAGGAAGAGGAGAAGGAAGAGGAGAAGGAGAAGGAGAAGGAGAAGGCAAAGGAGAAGGCAAAGGAGAAGGAGAAGGAGAAGGAGACGGAGAAGGAGAAGGAGAAGGAGAAGGAGAAGGAGAATGAGAAGGAGAAGGAGGGGGAGAAGGAGAAGGAGAAGGAGAAGGAGAAGGAGGAGGAGAAGGAGGAGGAGGAGGAGAAAGAGAAGGAGAAGGAGAAGGAGAAGGAAACGGCGTAGGAGAAGGAGAAGATGAAGGAGAAGATAAAGAAGAAGGAAGGGTTGGTTTCGTCGATTCGCAGCTCGAGCTTTTCCACACTCTCTCTCTCTCTCTCTCTCTCTCTCTCTCTCTCTCTCTCTCTCTCTGTCTCTCTCTCCCTTCGCCAAGCTACGAGTCTCGTTATATCCGTTGCGAGAGGATTTGAATATTTAGATCTCGCTCGGGGGATTTTCCAGCTATGCTTCGTTTGGGAGTAAATCCCACGGCGTGCGCCACCGAGATCGTCGTCTAACTTTGCTCAGACGACCAGAGAGAGAGAGAGAGAGAGAAAGAGAGAGGCTTAAGGGAGAGTGAGAAAGAAGGAGAGAATGGAATCAATTTTCGATACTCTCGAATCACATTCGTCGATTTCGTTCAGGAATTTTCATTCGTCTCTCTAATTCCTCTATCCATATCCTTCAATCTGCCTTGTTACACATCGTGGATACCGCAAAATAGAGGGGAAAAAAGAAACGGCATATTGCAGCGAATATTGTCCTCCATTGAAACCTTTTCCCTTTTTTTCTACCCCTGCGATCGTTGGGAATAAATTTTATATCCAATCCGTTTCAACGACCATCGAACCTCCCAATGACATTCACGATCATCCTCGTCCCAGATTTTATTTTTTTATTTTTTATTTTTCGCTATGATGGCCTCGAGTTTATTTAATCCAAAGCTTACGAGATAATACTACTTTAGTTTTTTTTTCATAAAAATGCAACGAGTTTGGTACAGAAATAAGTTTATCCGGGAGAAGTCGAAATAGAATTATTAACATCGAATTTTTTATATTATTTTTATTATATTTTATTTATTTATTTATTATTATACACTATTCGCAAAAATTAAGGGTGCAAACAAAAATTTCCATATTTTTCGGTGATTTTTGACAGGCTGTATTTAAGTGAAAAATTGTATCAAGGTCAGAAAAAAAGGATTTTAAAGTTCCAAGATTCTAGTTTTTAGATCTTTTGATCAAAAATTTGTAAGAGTTGCGGTTCTCATGCAATCTTAAGAAATAGCGCAACATTTTTTTTTTCCAAATTTTGTACAGTCTAATTAGCTTCACTTTCCTTTTCTTATTTTTTCTCTACATCGATTTCCCGCAGAGATATCCAACTTTGAATAAAAAAGGATTCTCTTGTCTTTAACCACTGATATCTCGCTTCAAAAAAAAAAAATAATAATAATAATGAAGGAGCGAGATTTTTGTTTCTAAGAATCGGGTTATCTCCTTAAAAATGGAAAAATTTTTTTTTTTCAACTTTTTTTTACAATTCTGCAAAAATATTAATTAAATGAAGTCATTTAAATTTATTAATTAAAAATTAATTGAAAAAAAAATTGTTGAAATCATATTTATGGAATATGAATTATTTATTTATGAAAATATTATTTATTGTGCTGATTTAAATGGATTTTTATCAGTTGGTTTATTTAAAATTGATTTAAAATAAAAATTAATTCTAAATTAATTTTATTGATTAATTCAATTAAAAAATGAAATTGAAATAAAATTAATTCTTCATTAATTTTATTGATTAATTTTGCTCGAAATTAATTTCGAAGTAAAATTCGTTTCAACGAATCGTGGATATTTTTTTTATGTCTGTTTCTTTTTTTAAATCTTAGTTTCGAGAATGAAAGACGTCAAAAACTAATACACGACGTTTAAAATGATAACGAGAAAGAAATAAAATTCGATATCGTGAAACCTCGGGATAAAACCGTGGATGAAACTTTATACACACTGATTCTCGTGTGAAAAGGAAGAAAAAGTACGGTCACAAATTAATCGAGTCCGAGCGGGAGAGTTTGCCTCGTTTTTTTTTCTCGTCGGTGGAGAAAAAAAAATATCCGGGGATGAATTATCCTTGCGACTCTCTGATTGAAGATTCTCGACGAGTTTTTTGACGAGAAGGTTTTTCATATATTTTTTTTTCGCCACCGTTGCCGCGGTTAAAATTTTTTCAACCAGAGACGAAGAGAGACTCCGAAGACGGTCTTCCGGCACTTTTTGATCACTGCACTAATAACCTCGGGCTTCGTGGTTATATCTTGGAAAAGTTTTTTTTTTTTCATCCCTCGCAACCCTTCGAATGCCCTCCGGCGTTCGTGACATTTTTTTCATAATTTTTTCTTCCCTCCTCGTCGGAACCGTAATTTTTTTCCTGGCAATTTCTTTTTTCTCCATTTACCGTAGAAAAAAGTTCAAAAGTTATGATTCTTCTTCAATGAGACCCTTTCACGTTGCAATGGCGTTTGGGGATGAAGAGATACGAGAAATAGCAAGATATTTTGCTTTCAACGAGGAACGAAAGAGTTTTGAAAATTTGGAGGAAGAAAATATTGCAATTTGGTTTTTTCCATTTCTCGCTCTCTCAGTAAATTTTCCGCTGAATTATTTTGCCATTTATTTCGGTTAAAAATCTACCACAAAACCAAAAGATCTCCAGTATTTTCAAAAAATTCAAAACCGGACAAATTCATCTGAAAAATATTAGAAAAAATTGTACAAACACTCTGAATTATCGTGACAAGGAAAATTTTTCAAAAAGAGGCGAGAGAAACTCACCCTGTGCGAGGAGAAAAAAGCTAGTGGAGGAGGCAAAGCGATAGTCAGATATGTTTCATCGAGACGCCCAGAAATTATGCTCTTCAGATCGTAAACGAAGAAAAAAAAATGGATAAAATTTCAAATCCCTCCCTCGAGGAATATTTGCCGTCTTCGGCGAGAAATTTTATTCCAGGGATGTTCATCCCCGTCAGCCTCACTTTTGCATTTTTATTACCAGCAGAAGTAACGAATTTTCATGTAAATTCATCTCGTCAGAGCTCGCGCAATGATCGGGGAAATTTAGAACTTGTTCATCGAGGGAAAACGAGAAGAGAGGAGACAAAGGGAAAAAGAGAGGGGAGGAGAGGAGAGGAGAGGAGAGGAGCGGAGAGGAGGAGAGGAGGAGAGGAGAGGAGGAGAGGAGAGGAGGAGAGGAGGAGAGGAGTGGAGAGGAGAGGAGAGGAGCGGAGAGGAGGAGAGGAGAGGAGGAGAGGAGGAGAGGAGGAGAGGAGTGGAGAGGAGAGGAGAGGAGAGGAGAGGAGAGGAGCGGAGAGGAGAGGAGAGGAGCGGAGAGGAGAGGAGAGGAGAGGAGAGGAGAGGAGAGGAGAGGAGAGGAGTGGAGAGGAGAGGAGAGGAGAGGAGGAGAGGAGGAGAGAAGAGGAGAGGAGAGGAGAGGAGAGGAGAGGAGAGGAGAGGAGAGGAGAGGAGAGGAGAGGAGGAGCGGAGGAGCGGAGGAGAGGAGGAGAGGAGGAGAGGAGGAGAGGAGGAGAGGAGGAGAGGAGGAGAGGAGGAGAGGAGGAGAGGAGGAGAGGAGGAGAGGAGGAGAGGAGGAGAGGAGGAGAGGAGGAGAGGAGGAGAGGAGGAGAGGAGGAGAGGAGGAGAGGAGGAGAGGAGGAGAGGAGGAGAGGAGGAGGAGGAGAAGGAGGAGAGAGAGAGAGAGTCTGTGGGCAAACGCGGCTTCGCCCTAATTCGAGGTAGCAAGATAACGCTCCCGCGGGCGCAAAGTAATCCCACGTTTCGCCGGGCAGGAACGAACACACACTTCCCCTTTCTCTCCCATTCTCTCTCTCTCTCTCTCTCTCTCTCTCTCTCTCTCTCTCTTTCTTTCTCTGATTCCACCGTCAATCAGAAAGTGTGTGAGAGAGAATACTGAACGAAGGACGCAGCCACCGTTTCTGTAACCGAGTTTTTGCGTAATTCCGTCTTCTCCCTTTCTAATTATCGTGATAAAAATCTCGTTGTCGCTTAATAAAGTCAGAATCGACCGGTGGAAGCTTTCTCGCATACTCTCGTAAACACCAAACGAGGACAAAGATAAAATGCTCAAGAAAAAGCCTCTTAGAGTCCACAGCAATGAATGTTGATCTCTTTTAATCGAAAAATAAGACACCCGATTTGTAAATAAATAAAAAATTGTTGAAATTTGATTATTTTAAATCCGACCAAAAATTGTTTTTGAAAAAGTCCGATTGTTGCTCGAAATTGCACAAAATTAAAGCTTCAAAGAAAATCTCTTTTCTTAAAGGGTTTTTCCTTGAAAAATTGGATTTAAAAGAATAATTAAAAAAATTTAAATTTTATAATTAGAATGCAACAAAAATCGTCTTTGAAAATGTTTGATTGTTTCTCGAAATTTGACAAAATAAAAGCCTCAAAGAAAAATCTCTTTTCAGAGGGTTTTCCCTTGAAAAAAATTCAAATAAATTATTAAGAAATTGTAAAAATTTGACAATTTGAAATCAGAAACATAGTCTTGAAAAAGTTCGATTGGCGCTTGAAACGTGTCCCAAATTCCAGCTCAATTTTTCCAAGTATAATTTAAAAAAATTCAATTATAAAAAAAAATATCCGGTAATTTCATTGAAAAGTTAACCCTCTAAATCAAATATTCAATCCCATGACTTAAAGTTTTGAAATGAAAATACTGAGGACAATAGAAATTCCTCAGTGAGAAATCAAAATACACGCGCTTCCGTTAATCATGGGAAAATTTTGCGTACGGCTTTATTATGATAGCGGAAATGACGTACTAATGATATTCAACAAAATTACGGTATGAACGTGTAAACGGAAGCGAGACCGCGGAATTCGGAGAATCCCAGAGAATGAATATATCTATATATATATAATATCCACACAATCAGGTATACGTTGCATCCATGCACGTTGCGTGCTAAATAGCAGAATCCATGAAATTTCCAGGCTCTTTATAGGGTTGAAATGGGGTGAAATGGAGCAGTACGAAAAGAACGAAAAATCGCCAGAGATTGAGTCGTCAAAACGCGTTGAAAAAATTATTGTTCGATTATTTAGCGACAATTTTAATTTAGATTTAATTTGAATTTAATTGTTAAAATTTTTATTCATAAGTCGATCATCAATTTCGCTCACCTCACTTATTCTATCAATTTTCTATTTTATTTATTATTTTTTTACTTATTTATTATTTGTCAAATGAATTTAAAATTTTCCAATTTTTAAAAATTTTAATTTTAATTTTGCGTGCGTATAATTGTAGAATCGATCAAATTTCCAGGCTATTTGTGGGATTAAAATGGGGTAAAATGGAACAAATCGAAAAGAACGAAAAATTATCGGAGATAGACGTCAAAACGCATTGAAAAAAATCATTGTTCGAATATTTAGTGACAATTTTAGATTAAATTTAACTATTTTAATTTCTATTTATTAATCGATAATCCATTTCACTATCATTTTATTTATTTTATATTTTATTAATTATTCATTTATTATTTATTAATTTGATTTTTTAATTTTCTAATGTCTTTAAACATTTATTTTGCGAGCATATAATTTCAGAATCCATGAAATTTCTAGGCTCTTTATAGGATTGAATTGGGGTAAAAATGGAACAGAACAAAAAAAAAACGAAAAATCATCACAGATCGCGAGGTCAAAATACTTTCAAGAAATCATTGTTCGATTATTCAGTGACATATTTAATTTCATTTTAACTGTTTCAATTTGTATCTATTAATCAATTATCAATTTCACAAATTTCACTCATTCTATTAGTTTTATATTTTAGTAGTTATTCATTATTAATATTTATTTATTCAACTTCAAATTTCCTATTTTTTTTTTGGCTTAAATTTTCATTTTATTTAAAATGGGGTAAAATTGAACAGGACAAAAAAACGAAAAATCATCAGAGACCGAGAGGTCAAAATACTTTTAAAAAATCATTATTAAATTATTTAGTGGTAATTTTTATTGCAAATTTTTTTCATTCGTCAATTATCATTTTATTAATCATTAATTTATTTATTAATTCAATTGAATTTTTTTTTTAAATAACTATTGATCGTAAATTGACCCAATTGATTAGTAAATCCAGATGTAACTTGGCGTTAATTAAAACAACGTTTTTCATTGAAATTTTCACTGAAAAGTCAGGATCATGTTTCGCTTTTACAACGATGTATCATCTCTCTCTCTCTCTCTCTCTCTCTCTCTCTCTCTCTCTCTCTCTCTCTCTCTCTCTCTCTCTCTCTCTTCTCCTTCTCTCTCTCTCTCTCTCTCTCTCTCTCTCTCTCTCTCCTCTCTCTCTCATCTCTCTCCTCTCTCTCTCCTCTCTCTCTCTCTCTCTCTCTCTCTCTCTCTCTCTCTCTCTCTCTCTCTCTCTCTCTCTCTCTCTCTCTCTCTCTCTCTCTCTCTCTCTCTCTCTCTCTCTCTCTCTCTCTCTCTCTCTCTCTCTCTCTTTCATCCCTACTCCATTGTCCATATGTTTTTAATATCCGTTCCATACGGTCGACTCATCTCTGTCGATCTCGTTAAAAGGCGGAGGATGAAACATTCGAACTATACAGGAATATCGGGGCTCTCGAGGGAGGGTAACTGGCGTCAAAGGGGATAGAGGGCTCGTAAAATACGAAATCCTCTCGTATCCAAACGGGTACACTCGTGAAAGCGAAGCGAGGTGGCGCCCAAGCACGATGTAATAATAGTTACACCATAACCATTATTTCGTCGAACTGTCGGGAATGTCATCCAACATACAGCAATAACCTATACATAAATATTAGGGTGGTCCTTACCAAGGCTATGTCGTTTATTCTTTTGACGATAGTGCTAAATCGGTTTTAAATAAATAAATAAAAATGCATACCAAATTTCAGCTCGATATCTCAATTTTAACCTGGCCCCCACGGTAGTCGAAGTTTTAAAAGGGGAAATACGTGTATTTTATACGGTCAATGATTTTTACATTTTTTCAACTTAGTTAATATTGATTTAAAAATTTGAAACTTGGCACATATATTGCTCATAGTATAAGGTATATTTGTAGTATTTTATCAGATTTTCATCCTCGATTTTCGACATACCCCTCCCGCTAAAAAGTTTGGACACATTTGTCGAATTTCGCACCACACTAAAAGTTTCATTGCGGAGTCAATAATGAAGATAGCTATATTTTACAAGCAGCGTTTGAAAGAGGACATATCAACCTTCATTTTGCTTTTTTAGAAATTTTTCTACGATTTTTTTTGAGCCCGGTACGCACGCTTGAACATGGTTATTGGCCCGGTACGCACTTTGAACATGACCATTTGCCATGTTCAAGCGTGCGTACCGGGCTCAACGTCAACATTTTTCGAAAATTCATTAGCCTCGAAATAAAACGGATGATTCAAACGCGATTAAAAAATTAAAATTAAAATGGCGGCTGATGACCGCGTGATTTGACGCGGAACGCCCCATATACAGATGAATGTGAAATACGGTTTATAGGGTTGAGGGATGTTCGAGGGGATGTTCGATTGAATATCATAGTTGTCCCTCGACCGGAGAGGACGTCGTTATCCTCGTAATTGGGTGAGGTAAAATAGCAATGGCGATGCTAATAAAAATCGACATTGGCAAAGTCAGAGGGACGATTTTTAAGGGTGGCAAAATAAATTGAACGAAAAAAAAAATCACAAAAATTTGCGTACGAAAATTTTCATCTCCTCTTCATGGTACATGGATCATCAACTTCACTGATTAATAATTTTCTCAAATTTTGCTATTTTTGCAATTTTTTTTTTGTAACAAAGTATTTTCCCTATAAAAGAGGTTGGCATTTTTTTTTCAATTCGTCAATAAAACATGGATCATCAAATTTACTGATTAATAATTTTTTCAAGTTTTTCTATTTTTACCATTTTTTTTTGGCAACAAAGTATTTTCCCTATAAAAGTGGTTGGAATTTTTTTTTAATTCTTCAATAAAATCGTGGGAATAAATTTTAATTCCAATCACACCCCTCAATCGCTCTCTCCTTCTCTTCCTCTTCGTATCTTTCTCCGCTATAAAGCTTCTTTTTCTCTTTTGCGAGTGTCTCGCTGTGACTTTTATTCCTCCGTCTGTCCGTCGCACTTTTTTCCCTGTCTATTTTCACCGATGCACAACCTTGTCTGAAAATACGAGGAGAAAAGTAAAGAGCATTTCGGAGCGCGGAGCACCGAATCGTGCCGAGAAAAGCAACGCGTTCAGAAAAAAAAAGGAAGAGTCTTTGTCTTTGTTTCTTCCTATCGTTGGCCCTCCTCTCCCTCGGGGTAAGTATTTTTTCTATTTTTTTTTCTCAAATTCAAGGAGCTCGGGAAGGAGGAGTTGAAATAAGAGATCGTGGAATGAAGGGACGAGAGCAAACCGAACGATAAGAGAAACAACGAGTTTCAGTTTGAGAGTGCAGCCTTGCGAAACCTTTCTCTCTCTCTCTCTCTCTCTCTCTCTCTCTCTCTCTCTCTCTCTCTCTCTCTCCCTCTCTCTCTCTCTCTCTCTCTCTCTCTCTCTCTCTCTCTCTCTCTCTCTCTCTTTGCCACGAGCTTTTACCACATTATATATATATGTATATGGGGCATTCTATCCCAAATCGGGGAGTTTGAAAAACTTTTCTTTTCCCTCAATTTTTTTTATATTTTTTAGTACCCATCAAAACCCCCATCCTGTTAAATTTTGAGCTTTTTTTTATTACCCGTTCAAAAGATATTAAATTAACAAAAAAACCGCTCTTTTTTGGTAATTTGGTTATAACTTCTTTAATAATGGTTCGAATTAAAAGTTTTTTTTTCAAAATTTTTGTTTTTTTATGGCATTTCCAGAAAAAGACACAACAAAAATATTTGACGTGTTTTTGAATGAGTTTTTTGAGTTTTAAACGTTAAATCGCGTTTTTAAAAGTGAGTGTCTTTTTTGTTTTTTTTTTAATTTTATGTTTTAAACATCTATCTATTTAACAATTTTTAAGACTAGTCCGATCGTGGGTTCTCAATAACTACTATTTTTATTCGATTTTTGAAAAAAAAAATTTTTTTTTATAAATTATTATGAATACCAATTTTTGGTACTGTATAGTATTTTTTTCGATATTTAGAATTTATTTTGACCCAATTTTTGTTACTGTATAGTAATTTTTTCAATATTTAGATTTTTTTTTGACACTTTTTTATTGTTAACAGGTTCTTAAAATTAATAATTCATCGTTAAGTCTGCTTATGAACAATAAGAACAACAGTTTTTATTTATTCGAGTATTTTTTTGAAAACCTTACATATACGATTATTTCCTGAATTAGAATATTCTTTTGCCAATACGTTTTCGTTGCTCATTGAAATAAATAAATGAAATTTTTGTGTCCCCCTGTGATGGACTTCGCAGTATTTTATCGCAAATAAAATCCTTCTTTTGCATCTGAATAATGTTTCTCATGTGAAAATTTGACAGCAATATTCAGTAGACTATTTAGGTTCAATGTCCACTCATACAATTCTTGAACTGTATTTATTTGCTCATCGATTAATTATTAATTTTTTAAATCTGTTAACAATGAAAAAGTGTCAAAATTAATTCCAAATGATTAAAAAAATACTATACAGTAACAAAAATTGGTATTCGTAATAATTTATTTAAAAAAAAACAATTTAATTTTCAAAAATCGAAAAAATGGTAGTTATTGAGATCCCACGATCGGACTAGTCTTAAAAATTATTGAATAGACAGATGTTTGAAAAAAATAATTAAAAAAAAAATCAATAATGACATTCACTTTTAAAAACGCGATTTAACGTTTAAAACTCAAAAAACTCATTCAAAAACGCATCAAATATTTTTGTTGTATTCTTTCTGAAAATGCCATGAAAAAACGAAAATTTTGAAAAAAAAACTTTTAATTTGGACCATCATTAAAGAAGTTATGACCAAAATATCAAAAAAAGAGCGGTTCTTTTTTGTTCATTTAATATCTCTGGAACGGGTAATCAAAAAAATCTCTAAATTTAACAGGAAAAGTCTTTTGATGGGTACTAAAAAATATAAAAAAATTGAGGAAATAAGAAAAAAGTTTCTCAAACCGTCCGATTTGGGATGGAATGGCCCATATATACTTCCTCGTCGCCGAATCTCTGAGCCAACAAACTTTCTCAACCCCCCTCTCTCAAGGATTGCGAAGGTGGAGTTGAAAATAGAGAGGAAGTAGAAATGGAGAATCTTCAGAACTGAAAACTTTTCTCGCTGAATTTACTGGTGCAATAATACAACCTCCGCATTTATACTCTCCGAGTTTAACCGTTGTAGCGTGCTTTATTACAATTTACAATGAAAACGCGAGAGAAAAATGGAGTCAGACGATTTTGACATTGTTTCTCGAGATAAGAAGTTAACCATTGATTATGCGTACTCAAAGGGTCGTCCTTTGGAAGGTCATGAGGATTTTTCTTCCAAAATGTCATTTCCTGACGAAATAATAGCTGAGAAATGTTTCCTGAAATTTTCAGGACGATCGAATCGAAATCCATCGAGTTACAGCTCAATTAACGGAGATTTTCAAATTAACAAACAATTAAGATTAACAAAAATTTTCTCAATGTGTAGCCCAATGTTCTATATTTTCAATAATAAAAAAATAGTAATCTTCATTTTGGAAGATGTTAACAAAAATCACGAAAAAATTAATTGATGATCAATTGTTTTATATAATTTGTATAATTTTTAAAATCAAAATAAGTGTTTTGGATTTTTTTACAAAAAGAGTTATGATGATTTTTTTCCAAAATTTCATTTCTCGACAGGATATGAACTGAAAAATGTTTACTGAAAATTTCAGAACGATCGGATTAAAATCCATCGAGTTACAGTTAAATGAACAGAGATTTTGACATACTCTGGAAATCATGGTTTGATTTTTTGCCCAATAGCTTTTTTAATAATTATTTTTTGGTCCTCCAAAAATTTTCTCAATGTGTAAGCCACTGCTTTATCTTTTCAATAATCAAAAATAGTAATCTTCATTTTGAAAGATGTTAAAAAAATCACGAAAAAATTAACTGATGATCAATTGTTTTGAAATTGATGATCAATTGTTTTAAAAAAAGTGAATTGGTAAAACTTGGTAATTTTTTTTTGCTAATTACTAATTTTTTTGGAAAAATTGGGAATATTTTCTTACTAATTATTAATTTTTTAGAAAAATTAATAATATTTTTCCGCTAATTACGAATTTGTATGAAAAATTAGTAATAATTGTTGACTAATTATTAATTTTTCGAAAAAATGATTAATAAAATCAATATCGTTGACGAAAAAATCGATACTGCCAATCACTGTAATAGTAAAAAATCAATTGTAGTACAATGTAAAAAATCAATTGATCCATTGTTTTATATAGTTTGTATATTTTTGAAATTCAAAATAAGCCTTCAAACATTTTTTTACAAAAAGGTAAAGGTAGATTACGACCTAAAAAAATAACGAGAATAAAAATAATTACAAAAAAAAGGTTTGAAAGTTTGCATCTATCTTCAAGACTCGTGACTCATCGAGATAAGCTTATCGTGATTGCATAATTGTTTCTTTACCTTCCGTGCACATGAATAATATAGCAGCGATGGAAAGCCTCGTTTGCCATCTAAGAGCCATTTCCGTTTATTATATTCCTCTTCCTGGACCTCGAAAAATTAAAAAAAAAACTGCACAAATTTTTTTTTCCAAGTCGATCAGATTCACGTCATGTATTCCAATATCCTCTCATCATCGCGTTTATCCTCTCGGATTAATCCTCATTCGCCTATTTTCTCACTTCACCATCTGTTCACAAGTTCACATCACTCCGATCACTTCGATTTTATTGATCCTTCGATCAAAATACTGGATCACGAGGATCCTTGAAAAATCATCAGGATCAGCCTTTCAAAACGACGAATCATCACAGAGTTAGTGAATTTTTTTGGTTAACCCAAACTTCATTCAACCCAAAGTTTATTCGTGGAAGGCTTCTGGAGAAATGTCCAGATTCTCAAACCCAAATCGAAACCCAAACTCAAAGTTTATACATGGAAGGCTTCTGAGGAAATGTCCAGATTCTAAAACCCAAACCGAAACCCAAACCCAAAGTTTATTCATGGAGGGCTTCTGGGGAAGTCCAGATTCTCATGTCCTGAATCGTCCTGACAATTGAAAAAAAAATCTACCCTACGTCACTTTCCAAGTCCAGAATCAAATTACACTCATCAAGAACTCCCTCTCGATTCCCTCAAAAAAAAAAAAATGTGTCCCCAGTAAAAAAAATCCTCTGACCTCACCGACCCGTTCTCTCGTTATCTCGCACCTTTTTTCACGCAATCAAGGTCAGCCCGATCGTTAAAGTCACACCCGAGGTAATCAAAAACATCCCTGTAGGGATTTCACTCCAAGTTTCGAGTCTGTCGTCGTGAACGAAACTTTTCTCGTTAGTCGTCGCGTTCTTGATCACTTTGGCTCGTTGAGTCGTGAGATTGAGTATAATCACGATTAATCATGAAACAAGTGAGCACGACCTATGAACCAAGGTCAACGCATTCAAATTAACCACTCGACTGTTTTTCGTTCCTAAAAGCGAACGGCTTTCAAAAGTTCGTCCTCATCGAAGACGTCCTTGAAGACATCCCCAAGATTTTTCAGCGAGGACATTGACGACGCTTCAAGGATTCAGGCCAATGATCGATCTGCCAATCGAAATCTGAAGCCTGTCTTCATGGTTACCCTTTTTTTTTCAATCCATCGATTTGACCACGAATCCACCCTCCAAAACCACCCCTGTTCGATTCTGCTTCCCTCCTCTATGGGGAGTTCAATATTGGGGGATGATTTTTTTTTCTATCGTCCACCCTCCAAAACCACCCCTATTAGATACTGCTTCCCTCCTCTACGGGGAGTTCAATTTTGGGGGATGATTTTTTTTTCCATCGCCCACCCTCCAAAACCCCCCCTATTAGATTCTGCTTCCCTCCTCTATGGGGAGTTCAATTTTGGGGAATGTTTTTTTTTCTATCGCAATGTTTTTAAACGCGACATGTTCGGAGAAAACAGGGACGACAGGTGATAAGGCAAAACGTTGCCGCACGTCTCGACACGGCGGCAGATTTAACCTGACTGGGGAGATTCCCGTTGGTGGGAGCATGCGCGCTTCGAAAACGCCGCTTCAACGGGATTCTCCATCCCTCTTTCTCTCTCTCTCTCTCTCTCTCTCTCTCTCTCTCTCTCTCTCCATCCCTTAAAATGTGCGCGCGACTCTTCTCTCTCGCTCCCGAAGAATCGCAACCCCCCGTCGCGAATTCCACCCCCGAGCTTCCCAGGCCAGAGAGGGTGAGGAATGCTTTTGAGGGGGTTGTTGGAGAGAGAGAGAGAGAGCAGGAAAAACATGTTCAACCCTTGTATATGCGAGACAGAGGGAGATGGAGACATTGAGGGAGGGTTGGCTCAGGGTATATACGGTGGCTTACACAAAACCACCCCCGACCTACCCCACACGAAGAGACGCTGGGCCACCGACAAGAATTACGAGAGTGGACTCGAGGGCAAGGGTGTGCTCTCCAGAGTGAGGCTCTCCGAGAGACGAGAGCTTTCAAATTTTCGGGACAACAACAAAAAAATTCTCCTCTCGGCCGGAACTCCCTTCTCTTTCTTCCAGATGCATGTTTACTGTTTTTGTTGCCTCGAACAACCCTCTCCATTTTCCATTATTTTTCAGGGTCCTCCATGTTTGGTTGAACGTCGTTAATTTTTTTATTTGAATTTTTTAAATTGGCTTATTGAATTTGAGATAATTCATTCATCAGCATTTTTTTCTATCATTATAGAGGGTGGAAAAAAATATTTGACGTAAAATACTCTGAAGATGGAAAAAAATTGTGTTGAGATTTTTTACTTGAAACAAAAAATGTTTTTTCATTTCGAAATAATTATTTCCAGAATTCTTTCGATCTACAATCATGATTCTCAATATAATTATGCTTTTTGTGATCGAGGAATACTCCCCCTCTAAGAAAAAAAAACGATTTTTTCTGCTGAAAGAATTTCACCCTTAACATTTTTTGTAAGGGTTGCAATTTTAAAAGTATGAGAGAAAATGTCTGAGCGAAGAGGTTAAGAGAGAAATTATGTACTTTTGTGCGGAAAATTAGCTGAAAATTAGACTTTGGCATTTCTGGACAAAAATGCGAATTTTTTAGTATATTTAGGAACATTCTTCTCTCCATTATTTGTCTAGAAATTAATAGCTCAAATTAATTTAATTGATAGCTTGAAAATTAATAAAATTAAAGGTTTGGTGTGTTTCGTTAAGCGTCAATAAATTTTATTTGAATTTTTGTAACTAACAAATTGAATTTGAGATAATTCATTTATCACAGTTTTTTTTCTATTATTATAGAGAATAGAAAAAATATATTTGACGTCGTAAAAATACTCTGAAACTGGAAAAAAAATTAATTGTTTAATGATTTTTCACTTTTGTAGGAAAAAAAATGTTGAGTCATTTTGAAAAAATTTCTGCAAAGATCTTTCAATCTTGTAATTACGATATTCAATATAATTATGATTTTTATGATCGGAAAATCCTCCGCCCCAAAAAAAAAGATTTTTCCTGCTGGAAGAATTTCACCCTCAAAAGATTTTTTAAGGGTTGCAGTTTTGTCCTCTGTGAAAAAATCTCTGCGAGAAGACGTTAAGGGGTAAAATAATATATTTTCGTACGGAAAATTAGCTCGTTCAGAGGATACTTGACAGCTGTCAAATGCAAAATTCACGTGTATCAGAATGATTTTGGCATTTTTGGAAAAAAATGCAAATTTTTTAGGATATTTACGGAAATTCTTCTCTCAATTGTTTGTCTAGGAATTAATAGCTTGAATGAATTTAATCAGTAGCTTAAAAATTAATAAAGTTAATTAATTTAATTAATTAATTAAATAAATAAATAAATTGAATTAATTAAATAATTTATCAGAGTTTTTTTCTATCATTATAAAGGGTAGAAAAAAGATTTGTCATCACAAAAATTTTCTGAAGCTGGAAAAAATTACGTAAAGATTTTTCACTTAAAAAAAATCGTTTAGTCAATTTAAAATAATTATTTCCTCAATTCTTTCAATTTTGTAATCAAGATATTCAATGTAATTAGTATAATTATGATTTTTATGATCGATAAATCCTCCACCTCTGAAAAAAATAAGATTTTCCTGCTGGAAGAATTTCACCCTTAAAATTTTTTTAAGGGTTGCAAGAGACGAGAGAGAGAGAGAGAGAGAGAGAGAGAGAGAAAGGTTGAGGGAGAAAATATTTCCCTAATTGTCGACAGGAATCAAGATGAAATAACGAATTTGTAATTAGACAAATTCTCGTACGAAATTGAATATCGTGTTTCGGGGGTGGTTTTCGTGACGAACATATCAATCAAGAAAATTGTATGTACAGGCACGTTTTATCGGTGTCGGCTTAGGGAAATTTCGACGAAAATTTTCCCAAGTCCTAATAACCGGGGTTTCACTGAGAAACTCGACGCTGCTCTCGTTACTTTCGACAACATGACGAAGGGAGGGCGCGAAGGGGTAGTTTACGAAAAGCTTTGCTCTCGAGTTTCTCGACTCGTAAATACTCTCGTGTTCTCTCTCTTTCTCTCTCTCTCTTTCCTCCCCTTCGACCCAAGCTCTTTCTCTTTGCGTGTCGAGGGTTCCATTGACCTCGTCGCTTTTCCATTTTTTTTTCTCCCTCTCTATTTTTCCCTCCCTCCGTTTCGCACTCCGTTAAAGAGGTGGGGTAATACGAACCACGTCGAGACATTGGATGCAAATATTTTGTATATTAATAATATTATATTTTTTAATTAATTAATTAATTAATTAATTAATTAATTAATTAATTAATTTTCAATTTTGTATTCCATTGATAATATTTTTAGCTCATCTGGTCAATATTTTAGTAACTTTTTTTTGCTAACAATAAGTCGTTATAAACAAGAACAAAATTATAATAAAAACAAAATTATTAATAAATTGATAATATTAATCATTACTTAAATTATATTAATTGTATAATTATCTAATCTGAATTAAAATTACATTATATGAATTATATAATTATATCATATTAATTATAATTTAATTATATTAATTATTATAATAAGAATATAAATATAAATAAAATAGTTAATGTTTTTAGGAATTGAAAAATTGACCTCGTCGCTTTTCTATTTTTTTTCATCCTCTCTATTTTTCCCTCCAACCGTTTCGCACTACGTTTAAGAGGTGGGGTAATACGAACCACTTCGAGACTTTAGATACAAATATTTTGTATATTAATAGTATTATGTTTTTTAATTAATTAATCTTTAATTTTATATCGATAATATTTTCAGCTCATATTTTTCTTCCCCAAAAATTGCAACCCTCTCGGATAGGGTGGTTAAAACGTTCCATTTCCGAATCAATTTCTTGGTCAATCTTTTAGTAACTTTTTTGGTTAAAAATAAATCGTTATAAATAGAAATAAAATTATAATAAAAACAAAAATATTATTAAATGGATATTATTAGCTAAATTTTATTAATTGTATAATTATATTAATTATAATTTAATTATATTAATTATTATGATAAATAAATTAAATAAAATAATATCATGTTTTTGGGAATTGAAAAATTTCACAGCTTACAATTATTGTATAATAAAAGGAAGAACAGTAAAAATGTTTCGATGAGTCGAAAAGATACTGTGACCTCTCTCTCGGGGTTTCAATTCCCCGGGAATTGCCCGGTACTTCGGTCATAAGCTGGACAATTTGTGCTCGGCAAAAGCTCACGTGAGACACTCGATTTTTTTGCACGTCTCGACGAGACACACGAATGTCGACACGCTGAAAAAAAAACGGTAACAATGTACGCTCGTACAAAAGGTAAAGTACATTATGGCGTGTCGAGTCTGACATCGAGCATGATTGATAAATGAGAATTGCGGAAGAAAAAAGAAGAAAAAAAAACGTGAATACGAAGTGCAGAAGATTTTGGAGATTTTAGCGAGTTTCAGAAATTTCGCGGATTATGGCAAAATCAACAAAAATCTCGGGGGATGAAAAGTAGGAATGATGTTGGTAATTGATCATCGAGAGATATTTTTCATTCTTGAGATTCCGGAAGAATTTGAGCCTTTCGCGGACAAGGGAAGAGTTGAATGAGAGAAGGGCGATGAAGGACGAACTTTCCCACAGAAGGGTGACTTTGAAAATATTTCAAAATAGAGAGAAAATTGTGAAAAAATTCATATGCGTTCAGAGAAATTAGGGCATTCGATTTATTGAAGAAAAAAAAACAACTTACCGAAAAATTGTTGAATAATTATTTGTTTAAACAATTTATTAATAACTTTTGTGGAATATTATTATCGATGATTGTTGTTTGTGGCATGAGAAATGTTGCTGATTTTTTTCAGATTTTTATCGTATCACAAAGTACGGAAATTTCAATTGGATACAATTTTTGGCCGGGACTGTACAGACATCCTTAAGGGGGAGGAAGAATCGAAGGCACGTGATGATCAGAGCTGGTGAAATGTGCAAAAATAATAAACAAAATGGCGGAATTGAATGGATATTACAAATACTGTAAGACGGACTTCACTTCCGCCATTTTGGTTTTTTTTTCCTCGGATTTTGACACTGATATATTTATTTGTGTGTGTGCAGCGAGAATGGCGACGGAGAAAGATGGGATACCGATAAATAATGTTTCGCGTGACGCTTCGTGCCTTCACGGATACGACCATTCATCAGAAAGGGGTGAGAAAGGGGATGAACGATCCAAAGCTTTCGCGTAGATAACGACGCGAATATGAAGAGGGAGAGAAGATAGGGGAGGATTTCGTGTGTGGATGGGCTTGGGAACTTATCGATGAAAAAATGGGAATCGAATGTTAAGAAACGAGGAATCGATTTCGATCCGATGGTCTTCGTCTAGAGGAGGGTGGAAAAGTTTAAGGGCGAGAGAAAGCTCGATTTTTTTTTTTTTTTAATTCATCACATTTTGACAAAATTTCTGGGCTAACAATTCCCTCCAAAAGTTTGGAAAACACTCGCCCCGATTCCGCGCCGCACAAAAAGTTTGACTGCTCTTTCAAAAATGAAAATATTCCAGTTCCAGAAGCGGTGTTTCAAAGTGGACCTATTTAGCTTCATTTTAATTTTTCCAACAAAATTTTTCGATTTTTTTTTATCCCGGTACGTCCTTCGAAACATGGTTGTTTTTTTGCTTCTTTTTTGGCCTTGAAATTTTGGCGCACGACCCATGGAAATTTTTTTAAACTGTTTTTCACATGAAAAACTTGTGGAGGGGAGTATAAGCTTCAATTTCATTTTTTTTAAAGTTTCGTACGATTTTTTTTCGCAAAAATATTGAATTTTTCGCAAAAAACGACCATTTTTACAAAATGTAGCGTAACTCTGAAACTACTGGGTTTTTGTGAAATTGCAAAGAGAGTAAAATGTTGTATACAATCATTTTGGTTTCAATGGAATTTTTACAGAATTTTTTTTCAACATTTTTTTTTCGAATTTTTTTCTGTTTGAGATATTTTTTTATCTTAAACAATCGCGTCTTGTGCCTAATCTACACGACTTTTTCATCGAAAAACTTCATTTACATATCTTTTTCATACTTTTTCAATTTTTTAAATACAAAATCTGCTCTCAAAACCTTAAAGGCGTTTTTCTCGAAGCTACGTTTTCGAAATTTCAAGGAAGCACTGATTAAAAACTGTTCAACCGATTTGGCTCAAAATTTTACCCGTTATTCAAGACACCCATAGCTAAATACCTCACCTTGAAAACATTCAATTTTTTAATAATAAATGAATTTAAAAAAATATTTTATCAAAAAAAAATTTGATTTCGAAGACCTTTTTGTTCACAAGTCCGCCATTTCGTTTTTTTTCTCAAAATATGCATGTTATAGGTCAGTGCACTAGAATTAAGCCTACAAATCAATAATCTCTTTGGATTTTTTATTTCAATGACTACGGAAGACCGTGTGCTTCCCCGAAACAAGTCACCGTTTTTTTTTTTTGAGGACTCCACTTTGACGTACAAAATCATAAACAAATTCATGTAAATTTGAGTGAACAATTTTTTTTTTGTACTTTTCAAGATACGAATAACAAGATATAAAAATTTCAAAACGATCGCATTTTATTTTGTTACTTAAAAAAATTAATGAAAAAAATGTCGAAATTTCGGTCGTCACAGTGGACTACTGCCTTAAAGCAGTGATCGGCAAAAAAATCTATCTATTTTTATTATCCAATTTTTTCAAAAAATTACTAATACATTTTTAATAGGTACTCATTAAATATTCGTATTAATAATAACTTATGTGGTATCGTATGACGTTCGATACAATAAATACTAATGTGTAAAGTATTCGATAGATCTAGTTATTATAAAAAATAAAACAACTTTTTTGATAGAGTTGTTTTAGCTTATAACCATGACGCAATTCGTACACACAAGTACGTAAATATACACCATACTTTTCTCCAAATTACTATTTTTAAGAAAAATTAATTAGTAAAACTTGGTAAGTTTTTTTCGCCTATTACTAATTTTTTTGGAAAAATTAGAAATATTTTGTCGCTGAATAATAATTTTTTAGAAAAATTACTAATATTTTTCCGCTAATTACGAATTTGTATGAAAAATTAGTAATAATTGTTGACTAATTATTAATTTTTCCAAAAAAATGATTAATAAAATCAATATCGTTGACGAAAAAATCGATACTGCCGATAACTGCCTTGAAGCACTATGAATTTCTCAATCATTTTAAATTTTCGAAAGGTAATGCACATCCATCAGGTCTCGTGAGTGCGAGCTAATATCAATTAGCCGAGAGAGAGAGAGAGAGAGAGAGAGAGAGAGAGAGAGAGAGAAAGAGAGAGAGAGAGAGAGAGAGAGAGAGAGAGAGAGAGAGCTAGGGAGAGTGCTAGAGAGAGAGCTAGAGAGAGAGCTAGAGAGAGAGCTAGAGAGAGAGCTAGAGAGAGAGCTAGAGAGAGAGCTAGAGAGAGAGCTAGAGAGAGAGCTAGAGAGAGAGCTAGAGAGAGAGCTAGAAAGACAGAGCTAGAGAGAGAGCTAGAGAGAGAGCTAGAGAGAGAGCTAAAGAGAGAGCTAGAGAGAGAGCTAGAGAGAGAGAGCTAGAGAGAGAGCTAGAGAGAGAGAGAGTGAAAATTATGCGTTATGGAAATTGCCTCACGACCGCAGGGACGAAAAATGAGTTTTATCGAGTGCGCTATCATTTAGCTCAGTGATGAGAGTATGAATTTAATGAAGATTCCACAAATTTTCATCGTCATTCAGAGCGGAGAGTGGCGGCGAGCCAGCTGATAATTATAATGTCGAAAGTGTGTGAGTGAGTTTGCATGAAATAGCGAAGCTTTTGAGTTAACGTTATGCAAGAAACTGTGGAACAATAGAACAGCGATAAGCTTCCACGTGTGTGTGTGTGTGTGTCAGCGTGCATTCATGAATTTATCTCCAACGCATGATAGTGAAGCTTTGGTCGTACGTTGGATAGCACTCGAGAGTTTGGAGCTGCGACATTGTCGCAGCTTCGTTGAAAACGTAAATGGAACTTTGCGGCGGAGGGAGGGTTGAAAGGGGGAGGGGAAAAAAGGATGAAAAGGCTGAGGGGAAGAAGAGGGAGAGGGAGAGGAGAAAAAAAGGTTTGGGAAGGTGGGGAAGCTTGGGGCAGAGCGAAGAAGTTTAAAGGACATCAAGAGCTGGGCCAATTGAGAGAAACGCTGGAAAGGCTCAGCCTCGCGGAATCGTCAGGCATTTTGAGCGAAAATTAACCCTCAAAAGGTTTCCACACAGGGGGAGAGATAATAGGGTAGAGGGGTGCGAGAGTTGGCTCGCCATGGAAGAAGGAAGGAGGGACGAAGAGGGAGAGACATGGCTGAAGGGAGTTCTGGCTCCGGCGGCATTTTCTGGGGAAACCATCCTTCCCTCTGATGTGGGCAAGTCTCCTCTTTCAGCGTCGTTCTCTTCAACCCTCCGCTCGTCATTGTCGTCGCAGGGTGACTGAAACGTTGTGGGACAAGAGGAGTTACAAGAAAGACCGCTGAAAGGAGTGAAAGTCACTCCCTCGGGTCTCGTCGTGTGGAAATCTGTGCATGGCTTGAACGTGCATGTGGAAGCTTGTCGCATTCAATTTGGATAATCTTTCGACGTTAATCTGCCTCCCTGAAACCACTAATTTTAGAAGTCGCTAATTTTTATGGCTTGTTTGGAGGAGAAGTAACGATTGTTGACATTGTCTCTCTGCATTCGATTTTTGGCGCTTTTGGTCAGGCAGTTATTGATTCAGAGGGAAGATGACTCAATTAGAAAACGATTTCTATGACGGATTTGGTAACTCTTGGGTAATTCTTGATTCAGTCCATTTGAAGCTTGAATCAGGAGAAATAGAATATCAATTGATGATCAATATTTATGAGGAACTTTGAAGAATTAGGTTAGAATTGGTGTTCAATGCTTTTCTTTAAAGCTTGAATTAAAGAGAATTTAATCTTGAGAGTTTTCGATCGGTTTCACTTGGAGCTTGAATCAAAATGGTTTCTTTTGATTCAAGCTTCAAGCTGAATCATTGAATCTATTCGATCGATGATCGACATTTTTAACAGACTTAGAATCATTCGGTTTGATTCGATAGAAATTCTATGCTTCAAAGCTTGATTCACAGAGAATTCAATCTTCAGAATTTTCAAAATCAGATTTTTTAGAGTTAAAAAGAATCTATTACTTTTGATTCAAGCTTCAAGTTGAACCATTGAATCTCTTCAATCGATGATCAACATTTTAAACCAATCAATCGTTTTGATTCAATGTTCAATGCCTTTTTGTCAAAGCTTGAATCAAAGAGAATTCAATCTTCAGAATTTTCAAGATCAGATTTTTCAGAATCGAAAGGAATCTATTACTTTGGATTCAAGCTTCAAGTTAGAGAATTGAATCTACTCAATCGATGATCAATATTAGAACCAACTTAGAATCATTCGGTTTGATTCAATGTTCAATTTCACTTCTTCAAAGCTTGAATCAAAGAGAATCCATTCTTCAGAATTCTAAAATCTGATTTTTCAAAATCAAGAAGAATCTATTACTTTTGATTCAAGGTTCAAGTTCAATTTCCCTTCGTCAACACTTCAATCAAAGAAAATTCAATAATCAGCATATTCAAAATCGAATCTTTCAAAATCAAAATGAATCTTTTACTTTGAATTCGCGTTTCAAGTTGAATCATTGAATCTATTCAATCGATCATCAACATTTTAGACCAACTTTGAATAATCTGATTTGATTCAATGTTCAATTCCCCTTCATCAATTCTTGAATCAAAGAAAATTCAATCTTCAGAATCTCCAATCGATTTCATTCAAAGCTTGAAATACCAATCCAACTTGAAAACGACCTTAACAACGAACTTAGAATCGATCATTTTCATTTAAAGTTCAAATTCTCTTTTTTTCAAAGCTTGAATCAAAGACACCATCAAAATTGAAATCAATCACTGTCACAAATATCACGAGTATTGAATTCATCGTTAACAACAAAATGCATCGTCGATAGCAAATATTACTTCAAACTCAGGATCAATAATACAACGATGTGCCTTGTAATATGCGAGGCACTGAAGAACGAACGTTTGCGAAACTAGTTGTAATAAGAAGTTGAACTGACGGCGGTCGTCGCCAATTACACGGTCTTTACTCCAATTTTGTAGTCACTAACTATCCGCTATTTGCCTCTGCCTCTCTCGCTCTCTCCCTCTCTCTCTCTCTCTCTCTCTCTCTCTCTCTCTCTCTCTCTCTCTCTCTCTCTCCCTCTCTCTCCATCGGGTTGCTTCCTTCGGAATGAGAGTACACAGCCTTCATTACAACTCCCTTCACTGCAGTTTGTGAACCCAAAACGACAAGTCCGTTGCAAACCCAAACTTCGTTATAACTGTAGGTAGGTACATACGAGCATCGTCCACTTGGAAAAGCGAGTTTACTGAGAAATCGCTTTACCTTGCCCACGCGTCTCTTCCTTACTTCTCCCACGACCATTATCCCGATTTCTCGAGGATTAAGCATCAGCACGAGACTGTCCGAGAGAGAAAGGGGGATCGTGTGTGTGGCGAGGATATTGAGGATATGTGATACTTTGGTTATCGATCGCGAAAGTTATCAGATTTGCAACCCTTCAGCATCGAAACTATCGTTCAACTCGTCTGCTACAACAAATTCGCATCAACCAACTCCCTTCTAACAGCTCTTTCCATGTTGAGCACAAAAACCACCCTTAAAAGTGTCTTCTTCCCACTTTTATCCTCCAAGTCAGGGATTTTTCATCTAGGGAGTTAACCTGCAAACTAGGGATGTGTGAATGGCATTTGAATCGAATCGAATAATTCGAATTTCATCGAAATTGATCAATTTTAGAGCAAAAAATAATTATTCGAATTATTCGGACCATTCGATTATTTGAATGCGTGTTCCATTACAAATAAACAAGTAATGTGTGATGGATGAATGTGCCATTACAAATAAAAAAGTAATGTGTAATGGATGCGTGTTCCATTACAAATAAAAAAGTAATGTGTAACGTATGCATGTTCCATTACAAATAAAAGAGTAATGTGTAATGGATGCATGTCCCATTACATATAAAAAAAGTAATGTGTAATGGATGCACGTCCCATTACAAATAAAAAAGTAATGTGTAATGGATGCGTGTTCCATTACAAATTTAAAAAGTAATGTGTAATGTATGCACGTTCTATAAAAAATTACAATTAAAAAAAAAGTAATTTGCAGTGCAAATAGAAGAATTGCCGTGCTCGTATTAGAAACTTGCTTGCATTGCTGTCTCATTATTTTATTTCGCTCTCTAAAAGTTTATCCACACATTACTTTTTTTTATTGGTAATGGAACATGCATACATTACACTTTTTTTTTTTTAATTGTAATGGAACACTCATCCATTACACATGACTTTTTTCTATTTGTAATGGCACATGCATCCATTACATATTACTTTCATATTTGTAATGCGACATGCATCCATTACACATTACTTTTTTTTAATTGTAATGGAACACGCATCCATTACACATTACTTACTTTCATTTGTAATGGAACATGCATACATTGCACATTACTTTTTTTAATTGTAATGGAACACGCATCCACTACATATTACTATTTTCATTCGTAATGGAACATACATACATTACACATTACTTTTGTAATTTGTAATGGAAAACTTGTCCAATACACATTGTTTGAAGTAATGGGTAATGCATTACTTTTACATGACTATTTCCACAACTCTGCTGCAAACACAAAAGTTAGTCAGATGAGGCGAATCAATATTGTGGCTGGGGGGGAGGATTCCAAAAGCGGGAAAAGCTCATTTGCCATGCACACAAACTCAACGATACGGTTGCCATATACGATATTCCTCGTCGTTGGTCGTGCATTATACATGGAGCAACGTGTACAGTACCTTGTCCAGTCCAGCACCTTGCGAAGGAAGTGCTGAGCTGCGAATGGTATAACAGGCGTACGATCAAATTCGCGGTGGTTTTCCCACAAGAGAGTGAGAGAGAGAGAGTGGAATGAGTTTCAAGCCCGCGGCGTCTATATCGAGAGATGAGAAAGAGGACTGAGGAGAGAGAGAGAGAGGGAGAGGGATATGGGAATGCGCGTTCAACCCTCCGCTCTCAAATGCAGCCACAGCAGCGCTATGAGCGAGAAGCTTTCGAATTGAGCTCTCCTTCCCTTCCTCTTCCTCCGCTCTTTCGAGTCTAGCTTGCCTTGCTCGGGCTTGTTAACCAATCAACGGAGAAGTCTGCGAGTAGTTCGGCCCGATTTCCTTCAGGCTTTGGCTTGCCTTCTCCCACAAAATCCCTTATAATACCGTTTCCCCAGACCGTCTCGCTTTCTCTCTTTGATATATACACCGCCAACTATGCCAGAAACGCGGTATTAAACCCAAACCCAACGTAACCTGCTTCCACGTCCTGAAATCTCCATTCGGCGACTAACATGTCGTCATAAGCATGACAAAAACAATCGAGACTCGGGGCACAATGATCTTTCGAATTCGTACTTCAATCGCACAATTTAAGCCCTGGGACAGCTTTTTGGAAAAGCGCCATCTTTGGGCGTAAACAGAGAAGAATGGGAATACAATTAGAGGATTTCTGTTTTGGTCCTTTGCCGACACGAGAGAGAGCTTGATGAGAAAGGGCAAACTTCGAACCCCTTTGAACTGAAGAGCCCTCTGGCGGCAGATGTTTACACCATTATCGCTGTCCTTGTCACGAAGAGTCACTTGATTCAACCCTTCGCGAAGATCCACTCAACTTCGAGTTCATTCTTGCGGAATGCGCAATCCTGGTTTTAAAGGGTTGCGTTGGATTGCAATTTTTGGAAAATCCACTTTTTTAATTTTTTATGGCGTAGGAGAATGAGTCGATAATGTTTTTCCAAAGTTTCAAGTCACGAATGACAGTCGTGAGGAATTTTGATGAAGTCTTGATGAAGTCAGAATTAAGGAGGGATCTTTAGGAGCAACAGGATGAACTTGGATCATCTTGGGTCAATTTTCGGAATAAAGTGGAAGATGGAATAGGATCGGACGATGAGGGTGGGATAATGGATCAGAGGAAAGAGGAAGAGTGGTTAGTGATTTGGTCATGATGAAAGAATTAGTCAAGCTTTTGTTTTACTTGTGGGGTTCTGGTCTAGAATTTTGAAAAAATCATTTTTTTTCGTATTTTTGAAGTTCAGATCGTTATGAATATATTCTTGAATAAACATTTTTTAATTCCAATAATTTACGGAGTTGTAGCTATTTTAGTGACGCAGCAACTGCCCTCGTCACGTCAGAGCGTAATTTTGAGGCAATATTCTGGGCTAGAATTTGAAAAAAATCAATTTGCCTTTTGGATATTCTTAAAGTTTAGACCTTTAAGAATATATCCTCGAAAGGAAATTTTTTTATTCCAATAATTTACAGAGTTGTAGCTATTTTAGTGACGCAGCAACTGCCCTCGACACGTCAGAGCGTAATTTTGAGGCAATATTCTGGGCTAGAATTAAAAAAAAATCAATTTGCCTTTTGGATATTCTTAAAGTTTAGACCTTTAAGAATATATCCTCGAAAGGAAATTTTTTCATTCTAATAATTTACAGAGTTATAGCGATTTTAGTGACGCAGCAACTGCCCCTGTCACGTAAGAGCGTAACTTTAAGGGGATCTTCTGGTCTAGAATTTCGAAAAAAATATTTTTTTTTGCATATTCTTAAGGCTTAGACCTTTAAGGATATATCCTCGAAAGGAATTTTTTCAATTCCAATCATTTACAGAGTTATAGCGATTTTAGTAACGCAGCAACTGCCCCCGTCACGTCGGAGGGTAACTTTTAGGGGATATTCTGGTCTAAGGCTATTCAGAATATATCCTTGAAAGTATATTTTTTAATTCCAATCATTTACAGAGTTATAGCGATTTTAGTGACGCAGCAACTGCCCCCGTCACGTTGGAGGGTAACTTTTAGGGGATATTCTGGTCTAAAATTTTGAAAAAAATCTTTCTTTTCGCATATTCTTAAAGCTTAGACCTTTAAGAATAAATCCTCGAAAGGGTATTTTTGAATTCCAATAATTTACAGAGTTATAGCGATTTTAGTGATGCAGCAACTGCCCCCGTCACGTCGGAGCGTAACTCTAAGGGGATATTCTGGTCTAGAATTTTGAAAAAATCTTTCTTTTAGTATATTCTCAAAGTTTAGATCTTTAAGAATATATCCTCAAAAAAAAATGTTTTAATTCCGATAATTTACAGAGTTATAGCCACTTTTTGAATTTTTTACCCATTTTTTGTTTCAAAAATTCAAAAAGTGCCTCCAACTCCTGTAACTTCACGTTCAGAAATGGAACGAAATGAAGTGAAAGAAAAAAAAAGATTTTTCGTTATACGATCAAAATTCTTTGAGGTTTCACGTTCGTTGTACCTTAATTAGGGCTAATCCCGTTTGGAACGCTCTAGCCACTAAAATGTCCCGCGCAACCAGTTTGAATGATGCTTCCAGCAAAGTGCTTCAGCCTGTACCACTGATAAATGACCCCTCGAGGGCAATGTAAATTTTGGCAGTAAAAATCAGCCTCGATCGCGCAACGAAGCCAATAAAACTCGTCCCAATCGATTCCCCACAAATGCCACGACGATGTTCAAAAACTCATCGAGTAAAGTCGTGCCTCATTAAACCAATGGGTAATTCAATTGTGACGAGTATATCACATCGGACAAAGATTCAGCGTGAAGTGCGGAGAAAGCCGCAGAAGTTATTTCAGGCTGACGCGAATAAAGAGGAAGAGAGAGGGAGATGGATCCGGCCCTTCGTAAATCCAGAGGTCTCAATTCTCGTGTCTGGCACAATGGTAAAGTTTTATTGGAAAACTATTCGTGTCGCTTCGTTCGTGTTGCCTCTCGCACACTCGATCATTCCCTGAAAACACGAAAACCTCAAATTCCATCCACGATTCAACTGAATTCGGTGCATAATATATTTCACGAAGATTCCAAAAATGCGCCTCATACGCATATTTTCGTATTTTCTCAAAAGTTTGAATACACCAGTCTTCCTTGCCACACTAGCAATTGCATAACTCCGCACTGAGAAAAAAGTTCAGTTAAATCAACTAGATCCATTTAGTTGATCAAAATTTAGTTGATTCAATATTAATTTGTTTGAAATAATGACACTATAATTAATTCAACAAATGGATTTGGTTAACCATAAGATATGAGGTGAACAAAATTATTTGGTCAATTTACAGATACAATTTAGTACAATTTACACATTACCGAGTTGCCGTAAAGAAATATTTTGTTGATTTCTAGTTTATACTAACTAGATAAATGTAGCTGTAACAAGCGAAAATTTCGTATTTTCAATCAAACAATTTGTTTGGTACAAACATTTTTTATATTGCCAAATCAAATAAGTATATGTATTCAAAACAATCCACAATACTGTGTCTATCGCGAAATGTTTTTTGAACCAGCGTATAATGATGAGAAATAAAAAAAATCATTTGGTTGTCCATATTTCACAACAAAGAAACGATATTGTTGTACGAAATTTAATTTTGTTGAAATACAAAATTATTCATTCGAATACTATGAACAATAATTTGATCACTGAGAAAAAAGTTCAGTCAAATCAACTTGATCCATTTGGTTGATAAAAATTTAGTTGTTTCGATATTAATTTGTTTGAAATAATGAAACTATAATTGAATCAACAAATGGATTTGGTTAACCACAAGATATGAGGTGAACGAAATTATTTGGTCAATTTACAGGTACAATTTAGTCCAATTTATTTATTTACTTATTTGTTTAGTCCATTTATTTAGTCCATATCATTATTTTTTCGACACACCGTACCATTCATATACCACAAAAGTTGAGAAAGTTTGTAAGCAGTCCGTAGCTCAGTAGGTAGCGTTTTAGGTCGTCAAGTACGATAGGTAGGTAGGGTCGCAGGTTCGAACTAAACTAACTAAAACTTCCACTGTATATTTTGTTGGAGAATTTTTGTTTGGAGAATTTTGAATTTTTAAAAATCGTGCAAATCTACGATCAACATTAAATTTTTGGTTCAATTTTTTAAATATAATACCTTGTACTGATCTCAAAAGATCCTGAAATTTTCAGAAAGGTGTTTTTGTTTTTTCAAAAATATGAATTTTCGAATTTTAAAAAATCGCGCAAATCCACGATCAACATTAATTTTTTTGTTAAACTTTTTTTTATATAATACCTTGGAGTGATCTTTAAAGATCCTGGAATCGTCGGGATATTTTAATTTTTGAAACAAAAAAACACCATCCCGAACATTTCAGGATCTTTCAAGATCAGTCCAAGGTATTATATAATCAAAATTTAAGCAAAAATTTAATGTTGATCGTGGATTTACACGATTTTTTAAAATTAAAGAATGAATGGATTTGAAAAAACAAAAAACACCTTTCTGAAAACTTCAGGATCTTCTAAGATCAGTCCAAGGTAACATATTAAAAAAAAAAACGATTTATAAAAATTCAAAATTCTCCACATTTGTCATTTTTCAAATTTTTTTTCGGAATATTTTTTTTTTTAGTAGCCACAAGTATACTCATCAAGACGAACCCAGAACGATTTTTTCGTAACTATAATAGTCTTCGAGATATTCAAAGAACAACTCAATTTTGGAGTGTTTTTGAGGTTATAGCTGAACCCTGACGTGCTAGGGTTAAACCAACCTCGTATTAGGATTCAGTGACCCCAAAACAATACAGTGTACATGGTCAGACCCCCAGGCCGAATTTTTTTTCTTTTTGTGTGTCTGTGTTATGGATCATTGTTCATCATGGCTCAATAAATTGTTTAAACAATTTGTTAATGACTTTTGGGTAATATTATTATCGATAATTGTTGTTTGGAGAATGCCAAATATTGCTGAATATTTTCAGATTTTCATTGTATCACGAAATTTCAATAAGATACAATTTTTCGCTGGGACATCATCATCAGAATTTCGAGCAAAAACAGTAAAAAAAAAAAAAAAGAAATATTCATAGGAAAATGCTAAAATAATTCCAGGTGATTCCGTTTACACGTGTGCTACATTTTTCACAGTTGACATTTCCACTCAAGCTCCAAAGTTTTTGAGTTACGTTGCATCTTTCAAAATTTGTCTTTTTTCAGCCAAAAGTGAAATGACTTTGGGAGAAAAAATCGTACACAAAAATTTTTAGAAAATGAAAATGGAGCGTCCGCTAACCTTATCGAATGTACACAGCGGATAAAAAAAGGAATGAAAGAATTTCTTCTTCTTCCTCGTGCGAAGCGTTACTTCGCTCCGGAAGAGAGAGAGAGAGAGTTACCTCGGACGAACATTTTATGACTCTTGCAAATACAAGTGCATACAGGCCAAAGCGCTTCACCAGTTTCGTGAAAGCACACACGAGGAAATAAACTGTTGGTGGATATGGCTTCGCATATAATGTTGCCTTTACCGCGACACCGACTGGGAGAGTCATCTCCGTCATTTTCTATCTTCCTCTAGGTCTAGCTCCAGCGTTCACCCTCCACAATTCCCTTCGCTGTTACAATTCGCCTCGGCTTCTCATCTAGCTTTCCATATGGGTCAATGACGATAATTTTCCCGCCCACGAGAGACCCGCACGACGAAGTCGCCGACGACGACGACGACGACGACGACGCTTGCAAGCACAAAGCGGAGAATCGCCAAATGACAGACAAATGTTGGTTGTCCTCCGTTGTAACGTGGTTGTGTGTACATTGGACTGAGAGAGAAAGAGAGAGAGAGAGAGAGAGAGAGAGAGAGAGGGAGAGAGAGAGAGAGAGAGGGAGTGAGGGAGAGAGAGAGAGAGAGAGAGAGAGAGAGAGAGAGAGAGAGAGAGAGAGAGAGAGAGAGAGAGAGAGAGAGAGAGAGAGAGAGAGAGATTCCGGGGTTTCCGGAAACACGGTCGTTATTCGACGTTGCCCGGGCAAAGTGTGTTTCTCCTATCCAACCCACGACACCTAGACATCTACTCCAAGAGGTTCATCAAAGTTAGTAGATACGAGTTTGATGACACTCCGCGATGAGCCAACGTCGTTCCCTCTCTTGGTCACGTTCTTTCTCCTATTCCCAAAATTTCGTTGTTTATACGTCGCGTTGTCGTTTATAGGGTTTTTGTGGGCAGGGTTACAAATAATGCATTAGTTTTTTTTTTCAATGCATTTGCATTTTCATTAACCATTAAATTTTAATGGTTAATGGTTAATGAAAATGCCGATGCATTAAAAAAAGTAATGCATTATTTGCAATTCTGCATATTATAATGTAGTGTGTAATATAACAAATTTCCATTACCCATAGCAGTGTAATGTGTAATGGACAAAACTTTGATTGTAATTTTGGGAATGGAAATGATTTTCATTAAACATTTAATTTTAATGGTTAGTGGAAATTATTTTCATTAATCATTAAATTTTCATGGAAGTTATTGCTAATAACCATTAAATGTTAATGGTTAATGAAAATTCAAATGCATTGAAAAAAAACTAATCCATTATTTGCAACCCTACCCATTACAATGTAGTGTGTAATAGAAAAAATTTCCATTACCCATTGCAATGTAATGTGTAATGGACAAAACTTTGATTGTAATTTTGGGAATGGAAAAATATAGATGGATAAATTATTGCAATTTTGCATTACATTTTATTGACTTAGGACTCAGATTTTCAGGTACCTTAAATTTTAAGAAGCATCTATATTATAATTCTAAAAAGCATCTATATTCTATATATTGCAATAATTTATTCATCTATATTTTTCCATTCCCAAAATTGCAATCAAAATTTTGGCCATTACACATTACATTGCAATAATAATATAGATGCTTTTTAGAATTATAATATAGATGCTTTTTAGAATTTAAGGTACCTGAAAATCTAATTCCTAAATCAATAAAATGTAATGCAAAATTGCAATAATTTATTCATCTATATTATAGATGCTTTTCAGAATTTAAGGTAGCTGAAAATCCAAGTATAATTCTAAAAAGCATCTATGTTATAATTCTAAGTCCTAAGTCAATAAAATGTAATGCAAAATTGCAATAATTTATTCATCTATATTTTTCCATTCCCAAAATTGCAATCAAAATTTTGTTCATTACACGTTACATTGCAATGGGTAATGGAAATTTTTTCTATTACATACTATATTGTAATGGGCAGGGTTGCAAATAATGCATTACTTTTTTTAATGCATTTGCATTTTCATTAACCATTAATATTTAATGGTTAATGAAAATAATTCCCAATAACCATTAAAATTAAATGGTTAATGGAATGCTTTTTAGAATTGTAATATAGATGCTTTTTAGAATTTAAGGTACCTGAAAATCGAAGTCCCGAATCAATAAAATGTAATGCAAAATTGCAATAATTTATTCATCTATATTTTCCCATTCCCAAAATTGCAATCAATGTTTTGTCCATTACACATTACATTGCAATGGGCAATGGAATTTTTTCTATTACACATTACATTGTAATGGGCAGGGTTACAAATAATGCATTACTTTTTTTAATGCATTTGCATTTTCATTAACCATTAATATTTAATGGTTAATGGAAATTATTTTCATTAACCATTGACCATTAAAATTTAATGGTAAATGAAAATAATTTCCATTAACCATTAATACTAATGGTTAATAAAAATAATTTCCAATAACCATTAAGATTTAATGGTTAATGAAAAAGTAATGGTTAATGCATTACTTTTTCATAAAAAAATTCGCAACCCTGTTTGTGGGTATACTCAGCTGTAAAATTCACGCTCAACATTATTCGTTTTGTCAATATTTTTAATTTAGCCGTTGATTTTCGAAAAAAAACCATAAAGAGCCCTTTTTCTCCTGTTTTTTTAAATTTATGGCTAAGATGGAAAAAAATTCACGTTTTTGAAACCCCCCTTTCAATTTCTGTGCGATCATTGGTCGCTGATATATCAATGGTCAAACGCAAAAGGATCCTTTTTGTGGTGTTATCGCCATTGGCGTCCCTCCTTCAATTACATTCCCAATATCTTCGCTTGTGATAACATCGTTCTGTGTCGATGTTGATTGAGTCGTCGATGTGACGACGATTCAACCATTTTGGGGCGAATTCTTCAAATTACAATCCCAAAATAGAGGTGACATGAAGGTCATAACTTGTATTTATGGTCCTGGATTATTTCAGTTGATATTAACTTATATGTCTCATATGACTTCTTCAAATTACAATCCCAAAATAGAGGTGACATGAAGGTCATAACTTGTATTTATGGTCCTGGATTATTTTAGTTGATATTAACTTATATGACTTATATTATATGACCTATATGACTTCTTCAAATTACAATTCCAAAATAGAGGTGACATGAAGGTCATAAGTTCATAACTTGTATTTATGGTTCTGGATTATTTCAGTTGACATTAACTTATATTAACTTACATTAATTTTACATTGACTATTTCACAAAATTACATCGACACGATGTAATCCACGAGTAAACCTTCCCCATCAGGGTGTAAAAACTGTAATTGACCGAAACAGCTTGACCCAAAAAAAATGTAATTGAAACGAGGTGAAAGGTACGACAACGGTCATCGAGGCGTTCCATTAGTTTAAAAATGCTTCTATCCAAGCCCCTGCTCTCAATTTTTTGCTGGTCCGGAAAAATAAAAACCATTGTTACCATCGAGTACGAGATCAATAATTCCGATAGGCGTTCATGAATTTACCGTGAAAGCTTTTAGATTGGTTAACGAAAAAGTAGGAAAAAAACGGGGGGGGGGAATCCAGGTCATTGTGCGGAACCGTCGTTTTGCAGAGTTTACCCGGTGAAATTCGACGCGGGGGGGGGGGGGAGAAGGGTTGAAAAAAGGGGGTGGACTAGCGAAAGTCGTTTTGACAATGCGCTCTCAACGATATTATTTTCGGTCTTTTATTTCTCTTGGCTGCGGACCGCGGTCATCGTTACGCCGTTACTATAACGATCTTTTACGCCGGGCTTTCGCCATGGCTGAGCTAACATCTATTTACCAGAATTCACTCATTGCGATAGACTCCCACGCGAGGAAAAGCCCTGTGTTCTTGGATCCGCCAACTAGATTCCTCTTAGCAGTGTATAAAAGAGCAATGCTGGGTTTTGTGTGCGCAAGTATACATCGTATACGAGGCGTTCCATGCCAAATCGACCACTTTTGACCCCGCCCCCTTTCGATCTTATCTTCGTTATCTTTTTCCACGCCATCAAAAACATTTTTCAGAATTTTTTCAAATTTTTTTAACCAACCGAAAAAAAGTTGTGAATTTTTCAAAAAAATGGACTCTATATTTTTCAAAGATCTATAACTTTTTTTTTTATTAACATTTGTAATGACAAAGAGATTTAAATAGTAATTATAAGCAATTGAGAAGTAAAAAAAACGGCTTAGTGCAGAAAAATTTTTTTTTCTAGAAATTTAGAGTTTGTAAATTATTGAAACGTGTAAAGGAATAATTTTATTTATTGCATTTATAGCCGTTGTATAGAAAATTAAAATTATTTAATAAACTGTGTTTTTTGGGTGTAAATAAAAAAAAAGCCAAGTGTTGAAAAAAAAAATTAAACGAATTCTATCACAAATTAACCACTTCAAATTTTTTAAAAGCCTGTTGTTGTTCATTGAAAAATGAACCAAATCGAAAATGAAGATTTGAAAAGTAATTACAAGCCATTGAGAAGTAAAAAACAGCTTAGTGTAGGAAATTTTTTTTTTTTAGAAATTTAGAGTATGTCAATTATTGAAACGTGTAAATAAATAATTTCATTTATTTTATGTATAACCGTTGCATATAAAATCAAAAGTATTTAATAAATTATGTTTTTTACGCTTAAACAAAAAAAGGCAAGTATTAAAAAAATGGAACGAATTGCATCATGAATTAACCACTCAACAATTTTTAAAAGCCTGTTGTTCGTTCGAAAATGAACCAAATAACGATTTTTTCATTTTCTTTAAATGTAGTTTTCAAAAAATAAAAATATAAAAAAATAATTCATAACTGTGTTCTATTTTTTTTTCTTACTTTTTCAAAAAACATTGAAATTTTAACAATGATTACCACTTTCAATTCATTATTTTCTTTTCAAATTTGAGGTTTTCTCTATATCCTCAAAAATCTCCAGAGTGGTATTATGAAAAATTAGCTGAGGTAAAAAAATTTTTTTTTTTTCAATTGAAAAAAAGAAAAATAGAAAAAAAATGCCTACTCTAAGAATTTCAGAGAATTAGCAGAAAATATTAAAGTTTGTAATAAAAAAAGAAAAATCGGCAATCATCGAGAAATTCTTGTTTTTTTTTTGCAAAATTAAAAAAAAAAAACGTTGAAGATATCTGAATAATTTTGTTCTATGCTTTTCTGAAAGATACATTTAAAAACAAAAATTAAAATATAAACCTATATTTGAAATATAGAGCGATAAAAAAAAAATTCATAACTCACTTTCAGTGGTGTAAAAAAATTTGAAAAAATTCTGAAAAATGTGGTTGATGTGCTAAAAAAAGACAAAAAAGTTTTAGCCAAATCGAAGAAGGTTGGGGTCAAAAGTGGTTGATTTGGCGTGGATAGCCCCATACATATACACCATCCTTTCACCCTCAGTTCCGGGCAAAAAGAAGATCATCCGCTCTGGTTTTCCTCGGTTAAACGTGTTTTATTTTTTTCTCTGCCCATTCTCATCTCTCTTACTTGAGCTTTTGCTCCCTCGTATCTCCCGCCCTTTCGACAAGGGGAGGAGGGGGGGGGCTGGCTTTACTTCCGGGATCCGGCAGCCATTCCCAGGGTCTCCTTCGTTTCGCCCCCCGCCGCCGAATATCCGCGACCGGGAGTCCAAAATTGTTTTCCGATTCGACGAGAAGGACAAAACTACAACGTCGAGTCTCGAAAACTTCGTTACAGTTACGATTCTCCTGAAAACGTTCCCTCCCAAAGCTTTTCCATTTTCTCGCCGATCGAATATCCTCTCGTCCTTTGTCGTCCCCTTAAATGTCCTTCGTTGCTCAAACGCAAAAATAATTGAAAGGAGCACTTCTTCCTACTTCCATTTTCCATCCCTTCCTCCATTTTATTGGGTGAAAAACAACCCTTGTCCGGTTCACACCACACCCAGAAAAAAGATCTAGTCGTAGGAACTATAATCGTTTATTTGATTATTTTTTAGTTACTTTAAAGAAAATTTTCTTTCCATCCAATCTATTAAAAATAATCTAATCTAGTTAAAAATCTTTTTTTAAATAGATTTAATCTATTTAAAAATATTACAATATAAATATAAAAAATGTATTGAAGATATATACTAAATATATCAAACATATATATTGAGTGCATGTTCTATATATTTTAGATACATTTTTAATTGGTGTTTAAATATACACAATATATATGTAAAAAATATATTCAAGATATATACTAAATGCATCAAGCATATATATTGAGTGTACATTTTATATATTTTCGATATAATTTTAATATATGTTTACATCTACACAATATATGTTTTTACATATAACAAAAAATATATTTTTATGCACAATAATCATATATCTAAAATATATTTAATATATATTTCAAAGAAATATTTTCTGCCGAAAATGTACTTATCACGAATATATTTTTGAGTATATTTCTTATATGGAATATACATATTATATATTTAATATATATCTGATATACGGTATCTAAATCAGATATATAATATATATCTGATTTAGATACATCTAAAATGTATTTAGAATATATAATGTACACTTCAAATATATTTTAAATATATTTTTCCGTATATCGGAAAATATATTTTCCGGTATATTATATTTCGCTCGTCTATGTTTGATATCCTTATTTTTCAGTATGGATATCTAATACATTGAATATTGCGGCAAAATGCAAAATGGTCGAATCCCCGAAAAGGATTCGCATAAAAAAGAGTCTTTATTGCATTCCGTACGTAAAGTGCTCATTTTACGCACTCGTGCAATAATAGTACATTACGATACGAGTGCGATGAAACTTTTTCTCGCACGAGTATCGTACAAAATTCTATCGCACGAGTGCGTAAAGTGCCCGCTTCTCGCACGCGCAGCGAAGCGAAGCGTGCGAGAAGTGGTCATTTTACGCACGGAGTGCAATAAAATTTAGTATGACACTCGTACGAAAAACTTTTTCTGACTCGTATCATAATGTACTATTTTTCTTTTCCCTTCTGTTAAAGAAAAGAAGAAGCTTTACGAAATTGTAAACTTCATATGTGTAGCTGTACGTTCAAAGATTGAAATGTTTAAAAATATATATTGTGTAAATATTAAAAAAAAATTATTTCATTTAAATACATATTTGTTCAGTTTAAAATAATATTTATTAATATTAAATAAAAATTTATTAGATCGCAATATATTTTCCTAGTAGGTCATTAAAAAAAAAAAAATTTCCTCGACATGAATAGAGTTGTATTAGGCCGGCCTACAACTAAAAAAATTTATTTGGCTTGATTAGGATTTAGTTAAATGTACGAGATCTTTTTTCTGGGTGCAAAAAAATCCCCTCGACGATTCGGAAAAGCCCTTTTCCCTCGTTCCACGTCGAATTTTTCGGTGGAGCCCCCGTTTGTCTGTGTGTGAATTATTAATTATGACCGGATATGAGAAAACCGGAAACTCGATCGAGAGACGGAAGTAAACGGAGATAGATTAATTGCGTTTTCCTTGCTAATGAAAAATTTCGCAATTAGCGTCGTCGTCGTCGTCGTCGTCGTCTCCGTTTTCCACGATGAATCTCTCCCGGCACTTCCCGTAAGCAGAATTAAATTAATTAACACAATTTGCTCGGCGAAAGGCACGAAAGACATTTCGTCACCTTATTCTCGGGATTAAGGGCAGAGAAAAGGACGAGTGCGGTCGGAATTATTGCACCGAAGGTCGAAAATTCAAAGACTAAAAAAAAAAACATTTTCCCTTTCTCTATGATCATCGAAGAGGAGTCTAAAAATTTTCTGATGAGTACACTCTCAGCCAAAAGTTTGGAAACACTCGTCCCGATTCCACGTCGCATAAAAAGTTTTACTGCTCTTTTAAAAATGAAGATAATTCAATTCAACAAGCGGCGTTTCGAAGAGGACATATTCAACTTCATTTTGCTTTTTCCAAAAAAAATTTTCGGTTTTTTTTGACCCGGTACGTCTTTTGAAACATGGTTGCTTGTTGGCTTTTTTTTGGCGTTGAAATTTTGATGCGCGAACCATGAATTTTTTTAAAAATTGTTATTTGTGTGAAAAACTTGTTGGGGGCAGTATAAGCTATGATTTCCTTTTTCAAAAAGTTCCGTACGATTTTTTTTCGCAAAAATATTAAATTTTTTGCAAAAAACAACCATGTTTATAAAATGGAGCGTAACTCGAAAACTACTGGTTTTTTGAGAAAACACTAAAAATGTAAAAAGTTGCATATAATTATTTTGGAATCAATGAAATTTTTTCAGAATTTTTTTTCAAAATTTTTTTTTCGAAAATTTTTCTTATCAACGAGATATTTTTTTATACTAAACAATCGGGTTCTTACCTCATCCACGCAAGTTTTTCGATGAAAAAACCGTGTAGATGAAGTTTTTTAATGAAAAAGTAGTGTAGATGAGGTAGATGAGGTTTAAGATAAAAAATAAAATATATTTCGTTGACAGGAAAATTTTTCGAAAAAATAATTTTGAAAAAAAATTCTGAAAAAATTTGATTGAATTCGAAATAATTGTATGCAACTTTTAACCCTCTTAGTAATTTCACAAAAACCCAGTAGTTCAAGAGTTACGCTTCATTTTATAAATATGGTCGTTTTTTTGCAAAAAATTGAATATTTTTGCGAAAAAAAATCGTACGAAACTTTTTAAAAAACGAAATTGAAGCTTGTACTCGCCCCCACAAGTTTTCCACATGAAAAACAGTTTTTAAAAAAATGCATGGATCATACGCCAAAAAAGCCAAAAACCGACCATGTTTTAAAAGGCGTCAAAAAAAAAAAAATCGAAATTTTTTTTTTGGAAAACGCGAAATGAAGCTGAATATGTCCCCTTTGAAACGCCGCATTCCGAATTGAGATATCCTCACTTTTGAAAGAGCAGTGAAACTTTTTATGCGGCGCGGAATCGGGGCGAGTGTTTCCAAACTTTTGGCCTGGAGTGTACATCGTTTGAATAATTTGCGCCTTTTTTTTTGTCCCCGTCTGAGACAGGATTTCCCTGCATCCAGCCAATTTTTATGCCTCGTCAAAGACTCCACCGGTCGACGAAAGTTTCTTCCTTTCATCCCTTGGAAGAGAAGTCTCGTCCTCCGCACGGATCCTCTTGCATTATGGTTACCGGTATTTTTCCCCATTGTTCGCAACCCTCTTTCATCCCCTTCGAGCCTTTCGCCTCCTCATCGTCGCTCTCTTTTTATTTTCTCCCAGCGCCATCCTTCCTCCTTTTCCGAGGGTGCAAGTGCAAGCTCTCTCTCTCTCTCTCTCTCCCACTTATTCTCCTCCCCTCACGCTTATTCACTCAACCCTCAGCCCTCTCCTCTTTCAGCGGCACTTTTTTTATTATATCGGACGCAGAATGGGACAGAAACGCGAATTCGAGCCTCGCCTACGAGTCCTGGGGAACGTGTCGCTGCTCTTATCTCTCTTCCCACTTTTTTTGCCCCTTTTGCGACCTATTCCCACCCCTTTCCCACCTTCATCCTCCCCTAACTTCCTCATTCACTCTTTCATCCCCTATCTCTCTCTCTGTTTCCGTCAGACGATTGTACGAGCTACGGAAATAGGGGCTGCGACCTCAGCTCTCCGGTGTGTGTGTCTCTCGCAAAAAGATACGTACACAAAGGGTGAGAAAAACGAGCGCGCCGCGTCTAGATGCAATTAGAGGGCTGAAAATTAATTCGCTTCCGTCGGGTTGCGCGAGCCTCCGGGATAATTATATATTCCGGCTGAATGATGATTAAGGGTTATGCGGAATTTTCGGTTCCGAGAATCCAGGATATAAACCGTCTTTCCCCTCCCCTTCGCCCCAATCCCGCGCTCGAATTTGATTGGAGCTGCGACTAAGCGGTTCCCTAACTCACTTCGGGCCCCAGTCCGGAAGTCCAATTGGGCCCCTGAATGGACGGTAATGCTTTTTCGATGACTTCTTGAGAGGCCTGACTCCGCGACGTCGAATGAAACTCGTGCTCCCGCTCGTCTATATAAGCATACCATTTGCATATTCCGTATGGGAGAAAGCGCTCGCCGTATTGCGACATCTCGCGGCGAGTCTCGGAACTAATACCACGCGGCTCGTGATAATAATAATGATACTGTGCCAGAGGTCACGAAGTGACAGTGAAGCCCGACTAGGTCCTCAAAGGGCCTCGATGGTGTCATGTTTGAAATAATTAAGGCTCGATACTTTTTCCCTATTTGGGCTCAACTTGATTTTGATGTGATTTTTCCATTCCTTTAAATGTGGGCTGCCCCAGTGAAGCCCGATTAGATCTTCGAAGGGTTGCCTCGACAATTTAGGTCTTGAGTTAGGGCTTCCCTCAAGTTAGGGCTTCCCTTAAGTTAGGGCTTCCCTTAAGTTAGGGTTTCCTTTAAGTCAGGGCTTCTCTCAAGTTGGGGCTTCCCTTAAGTTTGGGCTTCCCTCAAGTTGGGGCTTCCCTTAAGTTAGGGCTTCCCTTAAGTTAGGGCTTCCCTAGAATTTTCGCTCACAGTC